>JAQZBX010065216.1:0-16348 GCA_029593785.1 Cabassous unicinctus | reverse complement strand
CATGCTTTCACTTGTTAAATATATGTCCCAGAGACTTAAATCTTTGATCCGTCCACATGCCAGTTGAGTCCTGAATCACAGCAGAGTTGTGACACCTACTCTGTTTCATTGGACTCACCCAGGACAACTAACAAGGAGATGATGATGGACAACACCCATCCCAAGGAACAGAGAGTGTCTGCAACCGCAAGCAAGATAGTTCCATCCATCTGCCCCATGGGACCTAAGGTCCCTCTCAATTAGAAACAGAGTGTACATCACCATCCCCAAATCCTCAAGATTGTGTAATGAACAATGGACTAAAGTAAACATTATTATTCTATTATAGACTTATTATTATTCTAACAAGGAAAGAACTTTCATCATTGATATAAAGGCAGTGGCCACCAGAGGTTCTGAGGGAAGGGAGAGGGAAGAGTAGTTATAACATGGGGACATTTTGGGGACACTGGAATTGTCCTGCATGACATTGCAGTGACAGATACAGGCCATTATATATTTTGTCATAACCTACAAAATTGTGCAGGACAAAGTGTAAACTATAATGTAAGCTATAGTCTATGATTAGTAGCAATAGTTCAATATGTTTTCATCAATTGTATCAAATGTACCACACTAGTGAAGGTTATTATTAATGTGGGAAAGTGTGGGAGGGGGAAGGGGTGGGGTATATGGGAATCCCCTATATTTTTATGTAACATTTATGTAATCTAAAGCTTCTTTAAAATTAAAAATTTTAAAATTAAAATAAATAAAAATATTCATAGGGAAGAATAAATATCTTAAACTAGCTAATAAAATTACTGAAAGATAGTCTAGTAAGATAAATTTTGTAAGATTTGAAGGATTATTAATACCAGATGATAAAGCATAAGCAGTCTCTCTAATTTCATACAGATACAATTAGAGCAGTGGAAAAAAGTTAAGGAAGACAGATATTGATGCCAGTATATATGGTCTTTTAATATATGGTAAGGCTGCTATTTTGGCTTATTAAGAATTGCTGTATTTCATAATTGTGCTTATACAAATGACAATCCAAATGGAGTCAAATAAGGTTGAACTTCTATAGCACAGTATATGAAAAATTAATTCTACATGGACTAAAGAAATAAAAATAATAAACTGAAAAATAAATTTTAGAAGAAATTTAGTAGCCTATATGAGAAAATCTTTTTAACAAAGGCAGGGACCCAGGAATTATAAAGGAAAGGGACCATATAGTTTTACTCTATATTGTGTGGCAAAAGATAATAAATGCAAAGTCAAATAAATATGGTATTCTGGAAAAATATTTGCAATACACATTATACGTAAAGGATTAATACTTATAATACACTGAGTTCCTCCGAATTCACAAAAGGAAATAAAAGTCCAATAAGAATCCAATGAAATCTCTTCAAATGATGGGTTCTGAGTCCTCTCTTCTTAAATACGAGCTGGCTGTGGAACAGAATGCAGCAGAAGCGATGCTATGTGGCCTTGGAGTCGAGCTCATAAACCGCAGCTACAGACTGGACCTCTCTGGCGCTTGGGATCCTTGAGCTTGGAGCCCAGTCAATACGCTCCGAGGAAGCCCATGAGGAAAGACCATATGAAGAGGAACTGAGGCCCCCAGCCAACAGCCATCGATTGTCATGCACTGAAGCATGGAAGCTGCCAGATGATTCCAGGACTTCAAGTTTTCCGACTGAGGCTCCACACATTGTACAACAGAGATAAAGCAGGTCCACGGTGCCCTTCCCAAACAACTGACCCACAGAATCTGTGAGCATAATAAATAATTATGTAAAGCAACTAAGTGTTGGGTAATTTGTTATGCAATCCCAGCAACAGGGACAGATATGCATAAGAAATCCAAAGGGGCAATAAATATGAGAAAATGTGTTCAACTGCTACCTATTGTCTGAGTTCAAATCCTGGCTCTGCTAATTCTTAACTGTGGAACCTTGGGCAGGTTACTTAATCTCTTAGAATAAAGGTACCTTACTGAATGCAAACCCTCAATAAATGTTAGCTGATACTACAATTAGCAGCAATAGCAGCCAGGTTCTATGGGCACGAGAAGGAGGCAGGACGAGGCAAAATGCTGGGAAATTTAACAAACATGGAGAGAAGCTGTATTCGTTAAAATGCCTCATACTTGAGGGAGGTCATCTTTTGATCTATAATATGCAAATGCTCTCAGTTTGATTCTTCCAGTAATTCTATGATGGGTATAGAATAATTATTATTATTCCCATTTCAGAGATGAGCCATAGGAGATAAGTGGTTCATTCAAGGCCAGACAGGTAATGTTTAGCAGAGATGAAATTGAAATTTTGTCTTCTGACTCTAAGGTCAGGGTCAGTCCCAATCAGAGGTTTCTGGGGGGTTCCTGAGAATGTGAATTTGGGAAATTATGGGTCATGTCTAAGCTGTGTGATGCAGGGACAAATTATACTGTGCACTCTTCAGACCACACGCGCCCCCTCCTTCCCATCAATGTTTAGAGATACCTTGAAACTTAACATCAAGTATAGACAGGGTGGTCAAAAGGAGACATCTCAAAGAGGCAATGTGCACATGAGGCATTCATTCTTCTTTGTCTTTTGGTTACTTAAAGAGTTGAGAGCTGGTTGTACACAGCCTCAGGTCTCTCTGATTTCTACTGGACGGATCTACAAGGAGAGGCAGGGAGTTGGGCTAGGGATCAAATGCTGGTCCAGGGCTCTGGGACAAGTGTGACTCTATTTTAAAATGAAAAATTTGTCACATGCTGGGGGGCAGATGTGGCTCAAATGGTTGGGCATCTGTCTCCCATATGGAAGGACCTGGGTTAGATCCCCAGGACCTCCAGGCAAAATAAAGGAAAATATAGAAGGTGCACGGGCTGCCAGGCCCCACCGAGCCACACAGCAAGATGATGACGTAACAGGAGAGTGACACAAGGGAGAGCCAAGACAAGACGCACCAAAAAACCAGGAACTAAGGTGGCGCAGGAGGCAGAATGCCTCTCTCCTACATTGGAGGGTCCCAGGATTAAATCCTGGTGAAGACAGGAGGAGAAGGATGAGAAGAGAGGGCAGGAAACAGACACAGAGAATTACCCAATGAATGGACACAAAAACAGCAAAAATGGGGGGGAGGGTTAAAAATGGGTAAAAGTAAATAAATATTTTTTAAAATTTTGTCAAATGCGTAGTAAGTGGCAGAATCAGGATTTAACTCAGGTCTGTTCAGCCCAAAGCCTTCACCCATCCTTTCCTTTTTGCCACCTCATCTTCTCTTCCTACATTGCCTGGCCCCCACCCCCACCCCCAATGCAGCAATGGGGCTAAGGCCCCAGGAGAGAAAGTGACCATGCCAAAGTCACACTTGAATGTATTGAATGTATTTTATTGGCTCCCTTTTTTACAACGGATGGGAGTTCAGACCCCTTAGCTTGGGAGATCAACCCTGCACAAACAGTCGCAGTCAATGTTTCCTGCCTGGGTATCCGACACTCCCTCCCACAGCTCCTCACTTCAGCCACACACAGTCTTCACTCATATTTCTTTGTTGACTCACTTATCTTTGTGAATTGTCCCTCTTTATTCAGTAGTGTTCTGTATCTTAATGTCTACTTTGTCTGATATTAGACTAGCATCAACTTTTTAGTTTGGTGTTTACATGTTGTATCTTTTAAATTCAAACTTTGTGTCCATAGCCATGTCTCCTATAAGCAGCAAGTGGTTGGGATTTGTTTTTATATACAGTCTGCAATTTTTGTGTTTTAATCCATTATATTATAATTATTGGGTTTTAAACCTGTCGTCTTACTATTTGTTTTCTACTTCTTTCATCCATTTTTTCCTTTGTTCTTAATTTCTTGCTCTTTTGGAATGACAAAGTGTACCGATTATTTCATTTTTCCCCTCTATTAGCTTGTTAGTTATATATTCTTATTTTGCATATTCTAGCGGTTACACTAGAGATCACAACATGCATTCTCAAATTACTATAACCTACCTTAAATGAATGCTTTTAACAATTCCCTAAAAAGCAAGAGTCTTTCAATACTTTAGCTCCATTAACCCCCCTTCAAGCTGTGTGCTATTATTTTTAAAATTTTAGTACTACATATAATTTAAACTCTACTGGATATTTAGCATTGTGTTTATTATTGTACTCACTATTTTATTAAATTACTGTCATTCATTTAGATTCACCCTTTCTAGTGCTTTTTTACATTCTTTCTGGGGATCATTTTCCTTTCATCTGTAGAACTACCTTTAGTATTTTTCTTAGGACAGAATTGTGGCAATGGGTTCAATTTTTATTTATTTAAAAAATATCTTTATTTCTCTTTTAATCTGAAGGAAAATTTCCCCAGATATAGAATTTTAAGGTAGTATCTATTTCCTCTCATAATTTTAAAGATGTTATTTCTCATTTCCTATATTCGTGTTGAATTTCCTATGTTTCTATACTTGTTGAAAAGGCATGTCAGTTTTATTTTTACTTCTTTAAAAGCAAAATATCTTTTTTTCTCAACACTTTTCTAAAAATTAATAAATTAATTTCTTATTAGAGCAGTTGTAGGTTTACAGAAAAATCATGCAGAAAGTATGGCATTTCCATACACACACACACAAACACAGAGTTTCCCTATTATTAACATTTTTCATCAGTGTGTCTAGATACTTTTAAGATTTTCTTTTTGTGTTTGCTTTTTTACAATATTATTATTTTGTGCCTAGGTCTTGTTTCCTTTGCATTTATTCTGTTGGATTTCCACATAATTTCTTGAATCTGATTTGATGATTTTCCCTTGTTTTGGGAACTTCTCAGCCAATATTTCCAAAGTATTACTTCCTGCCTTTTTTCTCTCCAATTTTTTCCTCTTATTTCTTTTCTTTTAAATATGTCCCATTTGTCTCTAACATACTTTTCCCCATTTGCCATCCTGTCTTCTCTTTGTGCCTCAGTCTGGATATTTACTACTCATCTATATCTTACATGTCTAATTTGCTGTTAAACATACTTACTAAGTTTTTTATTTCAGTTATTGTACTTTCCACTCTAGAATCTCCATTTCTCTTTTTTGATAGATTCAATTCTTCAATGAGATTCTCCATCCTTTCCTCTGTTTCTAAATCATGGTAATCATAGCTATTGTAATGTTTCTATCTGATTATTAATATCTGGATAACCTGTGGGACTATTTCTACTGTCTGTTGTTTTCTTTTTCTTTTTGGACAATTGAGCTGTTTCTTAGCAAGCATGCTGAACATTTCCTGTGATAAATCGTAGAGGCTCTGGCTGGTGTTTTCTTTCTCTGGTCTCAGCTGAATGCCTAGGGTATTTGCCAGAGGACTTGTGACTTGCCAGGCCCGGAACACCAATCTCTGTCTCCCAGATTCCATGAGACTGTGCAAACATTTGCTCAGCTCTCTAGCTTCCCAAAAGCTGCTTTCTGCTTGGTTTCCCGCTAGGCAGGGGCCAGTAAGGAGTTACAAACCCTTGAGGGGCTTAAAAGCAGGAAGGGCTGCAAGAAAGGCTGAAGGGAGTAGGCTCTGGAGGAAGAGCACCCAACTGAGTCTAAGGGAAAGGGCCAGGAACCTCTCACGGAGGGACGTTTGTTCCTGCTTTTCCTCACTTATTCTTTGCTTCTATGTTTTATCCATTTCTTTTTTTCCTTCAAAGAATCAAGTATTCTGTACAATTTCTTTCTACTTCAGAACCCAAAGAAGTTCTAAAAGGACCCACAAAGGTTTGAGAAGCAGAGACATGTAGGACATGTAGGACAAGGGGTTGAACAGATGGCATTTGCATGATATGACTTTCATCTCTCATTCCAGGACAGATGGGAGAAGCCCTATCTGCAATTCTTTGAACATGTGTCCTAATGACCTGGAGACACAGTTATGAAATACATCTTTAACTACCCAGAAAGCACCCAGGTGATAAAGTTCAGGATTAAAGGATAAGAAGCAAACATGTTCCCTATCAGCCATTTCATCCATCATATGCTGTTCCACCTCTTCTCGTCCAGTACCCCCAACTGCTACGTAGAAGCAGTGTTTAAACATGCCCATACTCATCCACATTGTCCAGCACACTTTCCTGCTTCACCATGACCTAGTTTACAAATTCAGCTACCAGCCTCCACTTTAATAAATATCACCAGGTGGCCCATGAGCACACGAGTTAGTCCTGGGCTTTGCATTGCTTGAGACCTCCATGAAACAACCCATTGGCTAAGACACAAACCCTGCTTGTGGTTGCTCCTGCTGTGGTGGATTGGAGAGAAGGTAGCATACAGGTAGCCCTCAAGGCAGGGCTGGTACTAGAATCCCAAACACCTGATTTCCAGCCAGGGCCCTGTCTACTTGGGCCACCCTCACACCTTCCCAGGGCTCCCATCAATGCCCATTCTTCTCAGAACCCCATCCTGGGCAGACTCCCCTTCCTGCACAAGAAAAGGGGGAGTTGCTGATCCAGCCTTGAACCTCCTAGGTAAGCTCTGGGTAAGCTCTGCCATCTGGTGGCTGTTCAAGATATTGCAAGCAATACAGAGAAAGTAAAGAACAGAAACAGATATTTGGCAGAGAAAGCACTGTACTTGGTAAACAAGGTTTGGGAAAGTGTTTGGCCTCAAAGAAAACAAATACCTTGCACTGTTTACACTGTGGTGGAATTGATGAGGTGTAAAAGGGTTCAACACTTAGGGAAATAGAGAGCATGTACCTTACAAGAGCTTCAGAAATGCTCACATTCCTTGATGGGATGATTCCACTCCTAGTAGTTTGTCCTGAGAAATGGTCTTTGATTCAGGGCCTTGATGTAAGGGACACAATGACCAGGGTCACCCAGCTAGAGGCAGTGTCAAAGTACAGAGATCAATGAAGAATGGCCAGGAACCAGAACTTTAGCTCCACCCTAGCCCAAGCTGGGGTGTTGGGAACTGAGGTGGAGAAAAGGAGGATCAGAAGTGCAGCCAGGGAAACAGATGTGGCTCAAGCGGTTAGGCATCTGTCTACCATATGGGAGGACACGGGTTCGATCCCTGGGACCTCCTGGTAAAAAAAAGATGAGCAGGCGAGCCATGCAGCAAGATGACGCAACGAAAGAGAGACACAGGAGAGAGCCAAGGTGAGACGCACCAGAAACCAGGAATTGAGGTGGCGCAAGTGACAGGGTGCCTCTCTCCCACATCAGAGGTCCCTAGGATCGAATCCAGGTGAAGCCTAGAAGAGAAAAATGTAAAGAGAAGTCAAGAAACAGACACAGAAAATCCCCCAGCGAATGGACACAGACAGCAAGGGGGTGGGGGTGCGGGGACTCACACCAAAAGAAAAAATAAAGTCAATTTAAAAAGTGTGGCCATCCAGGAGGCATGGTGGGGATTCAGGGGTCACAGGGAGGCTGAAGCTATGCTTTCCAGGCAAATAGGAGCACCTCTGGACTCTGCTGATTCGTCAATCAAGTGTAGGCCCACCTAGCCTAGCCGGGTTACACACTTATTCCAAACCCGGTAAAGTAGAGCCTTTGGGAAGGGGAAAACCAGTTCTTAACACAGGTGGCAGGGGTGAGCAGAAAGTGGGCAATACCTGGTGGACAATGAGAATGGGGAGTGAGTGGTGGATAGAAGGGTGATTGTGCATGGTGGCCCTGGGTCCACAGCATGCCAGGTCCTATGCTAGGGCCATCACCACAAATATGTAGTAGCTGCTCTGTTTAACGTCCAGTTAAGGATCTGAAAACTGATACCCAGAGAGTTTAAGTGATTTGCCCAAGACTGATTTAAGTGGCTGACCAGGGACTGACTAAATCATATTCATTCATTCAGCGAACACTGAACACTTGCTCTATGCAGGGACTATGCCAGGCATGTTGGCAATGCCCTGCCCTCCAGCAGCTCATGGGCAAAGAGCACAGCCCACCTGGAGTGGTTGTTCAGTAGACGTAAGGCTGGCTAGAGGAAAACCTGGACACGAGCAACATAGGCAGTGGGGTGTGAAACAGAGGAGTGAGGGGGCGACGCAGGAGAACTTCAGGCAGCTTAAAGGGTGTGGCAAGGAACGCAGAAGATGGAGGCTGGAGAGGTAGGAGGCCAAGTCACAGAAAGCCTCAAGTGTGGCCATCTGGTGGCTGATAAGGTATTGCAGGCAAAACAGAGAAAGGAACATTTAAATGGCTGTTGCTAACATTTGTTGAATATTTATTACATGCTTTTTTTTTTAGCATACATTAAATTATTACTGCACCACAACCCTAAAAGAAGGGTACCAGGTACCTCTGTGAATAACTTGCCAACATGACACTAATATAAAACAGGCAGCATGGGATTTGCCCAGGGAGGCTTGACTTGGTGCCCAAGCCCACCTAGGCGACACCTGCCTAGAAGAGTTTAGATTCATCTCGGAAGTGTGAAGGGCTGACTGGCTGGAGCTGTGCTTTGGAAAGGTGGTGGGAGGGAGCAGCAAGAGTAACAGCAGGGAGGCAGTGAGGAGAATGCTACAACTGCAGACAAGTAGAGACCTGAATCCGGGGAGATGTGGGGGAGAGGGGGTGGAAAGGCCTGTTGGAAAGTAAAAAATCAGTGGGACTGGGAATCATAGTGGGCATGGGGGAAGGCAGGGACTTGGGGTGGCTCCTGTCTCTAGCTCGGGTGCATGGGTAGTAGCGGCACTAATCAGAACAGAGGCCTTGGCTCGGTGAAAATTCAAGCTTTCAGGTTTGGACCTGAGGAGTCTGTGGAATTGCTGGGAGGCAACTGGACTGAGGGGAGTTGGGCTGAAGGTGCTGATGTGGAAGTTGACACTTCATAGGGAGTCACTTAAATGAACGGAGCGGATGAGGTCCGCATGTCACACATTCAACAAATATTTACTGGGCACCTCCTGTCCTGTGCTGGACACTCAGACACTACGGTGAACAAGACAGGTATGGTCTCTGCCTCGCGGAGTTCAGAGTTCCCCGTCAAGTGGAGGGACAGTGAGCAGTGCTCTGACCAGAGTGAGCCCAGGGGCCAGTGGAAGCCTGGTGAGCTGAGGGCAGGGGTCAGGAACAGCTGCACAGAGCATGGCTAGGAGCCCATCACACTGAGCAGAGAGACTGGAGAGGCCATCGTGTTTCACAAGAAGATGAGCCTGCCGTGCCTTTGGTGAGAGCAATGGAGCATTGTGTTGGGGGTGGAGACAAGGCTACAGGCAGCTGAGGGGCGAATGGAGGGACGGAGGTGAGACAGCAAATGCGGGCCACCCCTCTTAGATGCCTGCTGTACCCTCTGCATTGTCCCAGACGCATCTCTCCTAGTGGACTGAAAGCTCTGCAATGGCAAACACGATACTCTTCTTCAGCCTCCACTTCACACACGTTCACACACACATACACACACACACACATGACAGAGAACTGATTATGGGGTAGAATTAGCAATGGATTTAAAGCCAAAAGACAAGGGTTCAAATGCAAGCTCTGCCACTAACTGGCTGTGTGGCCTTTAGCACATCACCGCCCTCTCTAGATCTGCATTTCCTCCTCTAGAAAAACGGCCCCAGTTCTTCCCAGCTGGTAGGATCATCATGAGGTGCTGTCAGACGCGTCCTCCATGCCATACTCTAGGCCTCAGCTTTGATGTGAAGATGCCACTACCACCCCCATTGTTCGGGTTTATGGAAATGCCCTTTCCAACTTCTTACTCCAGCTCACTAACTCTTGGGGCCTGGAAGAGTCTCCCCTCCACCAGTCTCTCCCCATCCCACTCTCTCTCCCTTTCCTTTCTGCTCCCTGGAGCTCTCCTCCCTGACCCTTGCCCCACTTGCCAGGGCCTGTCTTCACCGCCCTCATCCCACACCCCCAAGTTCCCAGCTGGAACCAGCCAAGGGCCCAGTTATTCATTTACAATGTCCATGCAGCCTCAGCAATGCAGAACTAACCAGTGTGACTTAGGCTGGCACCTTGGGAGGTCCAGGAGAGCAGATGGGCCCAGCATGTTCCATCCCCCACAGCCACACAGAGCCTCTGGCCTGCCTCTCACCCCAGCTCATTAGATGCTCTTGGACAGCACCCTCCCGGGGCTTCACATTCCCCGGTGTAATATTAGTGAGTTGAGCTAATGATTCTAAGGCTCTTGCTAGCTCTTGGCATGCTGTGGTCATGCATCCAACTCAGTTAATCCTCTAATAGTAGTAGTAGTAAAAACAATAGCTAACATTTATTGTGCACTAACTGTGTGCAAGGCACTGTTTTAGGTGTTTTACATGCCTTATCTCTTTTAATTCTTACACCTTCCCTTATTAGATAGATACCATTTATTATTCCAATTTACAAATGAGCAAACTGGAGCTCCCTGAGTTGGGGTTATTGAACCAGTCACACAGGGTTAAGTGCCAGAGCTGTGCTGCATCCAAGTTTCCTGGCACAGACCTGGGCTCTTCACCTCCTTGCTATCAGGAGACATCTGGTAGGCATCCATCTCTTAGGATGCCCCAAGTATAGCAGGGAGCTATGTAAAATGCCAGCCCTTTGCCAAACTGGGATGGATACATCAGACCAAAGAAAGACTCCGACAAGTCCAGCTTGGCAAGTGATGAGCATTTGTTTAGGGGAGACTTGGGTGGGGCCTCGTCCTGGGTGGCAGGAGGATGAGATGTTCCCAGGCCTAGTAGCAGCCTAATCCTCATCCTCGGTGGCCGGAGGAGAGATGGCACTTCCCAGGCTTGTCATCTGCACTTACTGCCAGAGAGGGGTCTTTTATGGGGCATGTCTACATGCAGCTAGGGGGGAGCTGCCTCCTAAAGAACACAATGACATGACTTGACAATAATTATCAAGGCACACGGGGGATGCACATGACCTTTACAAGAAACAGATCCTAAAGGAACAGATGTTTTCAGCATGACAGAAGTTATACATTGGTGGAAAGATTTATTGATATAGGGATGATCAGGCAGTTTGGGGAAAACAGATAACCATAGCATGCTTCCGGAAAAACAGGTTAAGTATTCTAGTACAAAATCTGTTGATCAGTCACCAGTTCACAACCAGTTCCTGAGGCTTGCCTTTTTAACTACTCAGGAACACTGCTGCAGTTTGGGGAGGGGGAAAGAACTGGAAGGGCTGGGGGAGAAAATGCAAAGTCATATATGCCACATAAGACAAAATCTCTGGCTCAACCACTAACTGCTCAGCTGAGCATCAGACCTGAACTGTACACCCAACAGCCCTTTCAGTACCTCCCCTGTGGATTTCCCATGGGTTCCTAAATGCCACACGTCCATAAATGCATCATCACCCCACACACACACTCATGCATCTGCCATTGTCGATGATGGCTCCACCCAGGCCATACGGTGCCTTCATGTGAACTAGAAAAGCCATCCTTTCCTCCATGTGGACACAGTCCCAAAATAGGGTGCTAGAGGGCAGGCTAGATTTCCTCCCTCACCCCTACCTCAGTTGAGCACCCTTTTGTGGGCACAGTCTGCACAACCCAATGCTCCACCAACTTCCAGCTTGCTCAGGAGGAATACTGGAATGCCTCCTTGACTCCACCCTCTCTTCTCATCAGGCTGCCTCTGTTCTGCATCTCCAGAGAGCTGGAGTCTCCAAAGAACAGGGTCCCAGAAACAGTGACCCCCTCACCCTCTGGAATAATGGCCCAGTGAAGAGGCCACTGGACTCCCAGGCCATTTCTAAGGGAAGGGGGGTGTGACATAAGGCAGATGGCTAAGCCCCCACCAGCCTGGCCCCCACCAGTAGTCCTGTGCTGTTCACAGACTTGGCCTCTGGGGCACTGGAGGCCCGGATGCCCTTGAAGTCCAAGGAAAGACCAGGCAGAGGTGCTGGCATTACCTGAGGGATTTCCCAGCTCTTGAGGGAGTAGAGCCTGCCCGAAACTCAAATTCAAAGGTTCTGCTGCATTCGCCCTTGCTACTGAGTGTGCAGCCACCAGGTGGCAGCCGAGCCTACAGGTAGACAGGGAGAGCAGCCCCCAGAAACTAAAGGCCAGTGGGATCAGCGATGTTCAGGGGGGTCGTCACTGACCCCAGGACCTACAACCAAACACAGAGCATATACATGTGCACATTTGTGTGCCTATGCCTGTGTGGGGTAGAGGGGGGTTATGGACAGACATCCAGCTGGACAGACAGCTCAAGTTCTGTCCCCTTCCTTTGGGTCTCTTTACCACTTCCTGGGCTTCCCTTCCTCTGCAATCAGCCCTGCCCTGGATGCGGGTGCTGCAGAGAGAGATGTGACCAGCTCCTGCCCTCAATATGCTCCCAGACCTGAGGCTGGGGCTGGGGCCGGGGCTGGGCCTGGACAGACACCATGATGGGGTGAGTGCAGAGAGCAAGGGGAGGACAGGGGCTGGGATTGTCCACAGGAAGCCCTTAACCCAGCTTCCTGGAAGAAGTGACATCTAAGCTGACCATAGAAGGATTTCTGGCAAGTCTCAAGTACAATAATAAAACATACTATGTCTGTTTCTCTGCCTCCCAGCAATCCTGCAGTGAAGATACACAGAACCAATTTTACTGACATGGAAAGGGAGAATCTGAAAGGCTAGGAGGGCCCACAGGTGGCGAGGAGCAAACCTGGAATTTGAACTTGAGCCTGCATCATTCCCGAGCTCAAGCTCTTGAATACTGCACAAACTACCAGGGACCAAAAACGGAACGAGAGCCAAGTTGGAAAATCAAGACCCAGGGCCAGATCCGGTTGGAAAGCAGATGCCACCTACCCTGATCCCAGGGCAAGTTCTGAGCGCTCCAGCCACCTGACTGTCCCGTGAGGTTGGTCGAAGAGGACAGGGCAGAATGCATGTGAGTTGCTCCCCCTCTTACTTCTCCATTCCCTCTCGCCACCTCCCACCCCCTGCCACGCCCTGCTGAGAGGAGACTCCACTGGCAGTCCTGATATGATGGCTCATTGGAGCTCATTAAGTAAGCAGTATTTCTGCTCATGTTATTCTAAGCATGAGTGAAGTAATCTTGAAAATCATCTTGACCACCCAGCACTCTGTCCTATAACTGGTGAGACTCCAGAGACCAGAACTGTACAAACTCTTTTGGAAATCAGTTTCAGGCTGGAAGCCCCTCTTCAGGTCTCACTGAAGTAAGCAGTGCTGCAATCTACTTTCCACTGTGCATCCCTGGGTGGAGGCTTTCTGTGCCTGAGTCTGGGTGTAACCTATAATGTAACCCTGTGAATTTCACACATTTTAGGTAGGCGGGAAGAAAGATGGAGGCCCAGTTCCAGGAAGCAGGACGAGCAGAAATGTCCTATAACAGTAAGAAGACCTCCTGGTCCCAGAGTCCCAGCCTTGCCAGGCCTGAGCTGGTGAAAGAGAGCAATGGGAGATGATGGCCCCCACAAAAAAAGTGAGAGTCAGTGAGGGGACCGGACCTTCTGGGCCAAGGGGCAACATCAGGGCAGGGTGGGAGAGTGGGGAGGGCTGGGGAGGGGGCTAAAGATATTAACTGAAAAGAAAGAAGGGATGCGAGGTGAGAGAGAGACAGAGAGAGACAAGAAAACAGAGGTGAAAACAGAGGCCAAGAGACACGCTCAGAGAAAGAGACTGAGAAACAGGCAGGACTGACAGAGGCTGCGACAGACAAAAAGAAGACCAGGATTGGGTGGGAGAGGTGCTGAATGCGGAGTGAATGGGTGGAGGGGAGAGCAGGACGGAGGGATGGAGCATCGGCCCTTCTGGGGGTTCTTGTCTGAGCCCCGCCCTCTGCTCGCGCCAGGCGCCTCCCCCTGGCCTGTCACTCAAGGAGCTCAGAATCCCCTCCCAGCCCCCAGGGATGGGGGAGGAGAGCTCGCCTCCCGCCCCGCCCTGAGTCCAGAGGCTCCCCCTCCCCTGTCCCCTTAGCGCCGCCCGGGGGGACAGGCTGTGCGGCCCGATAGACGGTGGGGGTCCCAGCTGGTGCGTTATCAGCCTCCTCCAGGAGCGAGCCTGAGCCACTCAGCGGCTGCCAGTCTGAGATTAAGCCCCGGGAGGGTCACTAAGCGCCGCCCTGGCCCGGACCCAGCCTCCTTTCTCTGCCTGATCTGACCAGGCTGGCAGGTGGGAACTGGCGATAAGAAATGGGGGATTCGGGCGTTCTGAGGCCGGCAGTTCCCTGCTCCCAGCCCCGTCGGGGCAGGAACATGGGGCTGGGGGAGGCGGGAGAGGGGGAGGCCAGTGCCAGCCCAGCCCCTGCAGGGACCCCAGGGTTCCCACCGTCCTGACCCTGCCCAAATTGAGGGAACCAGCATAGGGAGGGGGAGCTCAAGAGGCTCCTAGAGAAGCCCCAGAGTGCCAGGGATCCTACCCCAGGAGCCGGCCAGGGAACAGGTAGGCAAAGACAGAAGCAGATCCCACCTGGTAAAGCCGCACAGGTGTGAGTGCCCAGACTTCACTTGCTGCAGGGAGAGGGGTTGTGACTCTGCCTTCAGGCCCTGTCAGGCTGGTAGGGGGGACCAGGCTCACCCCCAGGAAGCAACTGGAGCCAGAGATGGCAAAGATGGGAGAAAATGTAACCTCGGCAAGGAGAATCAGATGGGACAACCAAAAGCTCCAGACCAGGAGGATGGAAAAGAGGAAGGGGGGCATTGCACCTTAGCAAGGGCCAGACCCCGGAACCTCAGTAAGTGAGAAGCTGAGCTGGCAGCCTGGCTCTGTCCTCTGATCTAACCAAGGAAGACTCCCCAGAGGAAGAGGAACCTTAGCTGGGCCAAGAAAAAGGAATAGGAAAAGTTTAAACTGGCAGAGATGGGGTGAGAGGGCATCAGGCACAGAAAACCATGTGAGCGCGCAAAAGCCTAGAGCAGGAATCACAAGAGCAACAGCCACCTTTAACTGAGCTGAGGCCCAGAGAGGGGAAGTAACTTGACCCAGGTCACACAGCAAGGCAGGAATAGGCCTGGGGCAAAGACCCTGCTTTCCCCCCTCAGGGCTTTTCCCTCTGGTACAGCCTGCACCCTAAACCCCAGTGAGGTGAGAAGGGATCATTCTCATTTGAGATGGGACTCCCTCGGGGCTATTTGGAGGAAGCCAGGAATAGCAAAGGCATACTTAAAATGTTTAACAAGGGTGCTGGGACAGATTGAGACAGATAGCAGAGGGAGAGCTTTGGGACAAGGTGAACTGCCTGCTACCCTCTTGCCCTAGACATCTGGATCTGGGAATGCTCCTGGGTGAGTCGGTCTCAGGGTGTCACCCAGAGAGAAAGACAGCAGCTGTTCCCATGACACTGACAGTCCCAGGGAGCCAAGAGGCCTCCAGGGTCAGCCAACCAAGCTGAGTCACACCTCCTCTTTCCTCTCCCTCCTGCTTCATTCCCATTAGGGCCTGGTTCTCTGGCCCCACCCCCACACCCCCACCTTCACCCCAGGACTAGGAGTCAGCTGGACTTTACTCCAATTCTGTGGCGAGACTGGCCAAGTCCTCTATAGAGGGAAATCTGGTGCTCAGAGAGGACAGTGACTCTCCCAAGGTCACACAGCAAGTCAGCAGGGTACCCAGGATTCAAATCTGGGCTTCCTGGGTGGCAGCCCAGGACTCTTCTCCCCTGGCACTTCCTATGCCCAAACCCCAGGACAGAGGGGGTATTGGGAAAAAATTTAGTGAATATCATTCAAACCTAAAAGTGAAACATCATGCGGGAAACTTTATTAATCAGCAAACCAATGCCTTGCTAGTCAGCACTTTTCATATTTCAGGAGGAATGATGAGAACTAGAACAGTGGGCACACCGGGAGATGTTTTGTAACAAATAACAGATAGGGTGCATTCCGGGGAGTGTTGTGTTCCTTCCTGGGGAGGCTGGCCACTTCCTCAGGAATTGACAGTGCTCGCAAGTTGGCATCTATAGTATCGAGCTTGTTGATTATGAGCTCAATAAAAGGGACAGTCCCTGGTCAGGCCAGCTGAAGTCCCACGCTGGGAGAGGGTGCTCTGCACAGGTGTTTTCAATCAAGACTCTGGTATCGGCTGCTGATTCGGGACTTCCCAGCCGTGAGTTAGATGTTGGTGAGTTTGTATGTAAGACTGCTCTATTTTTTTGTCATTCTGTGACTCTGTTCAATATTGATTTAATCTTTTGATTGATTATGTTATTCTTGTTTCTCACTCTAATTGTCAATATAGACTTATTAAACTAGATATGCATATAGGCTTTTATATTGCATCCATCCGGGACTCTGGCCGGAGGTGAGCCAGGTATGTCAGTGTGTCCCCTGGTTTGGTGAGCATGTGAATGTATGTATGCATATGGTGACAGATTGGGGTATAGCAGTTGGACCCCTGTTTATAGACAATCCTTCACTTATTCATATTCTTTCAATTATTAACAAAGGTTCACTAACTATATATGTTATATATATGTATATT
>JAQZBX010065215.1:0-16348 GCA_029593785.1 Cabassous unicinctus | reverse complement strand
AAAGTAGAATAGAATAGAATAAATGAGTTTGAATGAAAGGTACTTGCTGTTGAGGTTAAAAAAAATGTAATTAACAGCACTGAATTATATACTTGAATATGGTTAAAGGGGGAAATTTTAGGTTGTATATATGTTACTAGAATAAAATTTTTTAAAAAATATAGGACTGTACAACACAGTGGACCCTAATGAAAACCATGGACTATCGTTAATAATAGAATTATAATAATATTCTTTTTTCAATTATAACATATGTACCACACTAATGCAAGGTGTTAATAATGGGGGTATTTGGGAATTGTATTTTCCGCATGATTTTTCTGTAAATCTACAACTTCTCTAATAAAAGCAACCACCAAAAACCTAATTAAAATTTTTTTCAAAGCCTCTGCCATAAGTGATAAAATTTGTTAACTTCTTGTATATAAAACAATCATGATTTAAAAATTAATTTATAATGACTGACATTGGCCACAATGGAGTGATAATAGATAGCATATTTTCCCCAAAAGAAAAAATAAAAGCCAAGCCACATCCAAAGCCATCTATACCCCTTGTCTTTTCAGTTGGGTTTGCCTAATAATTCCCTTTTTTGTTTAAGCAAGTATGAGATGGATTTTCTGTCAGTTCCAACCAAAAGAAATCTTACTGAAACATTAACCAAAGAGGTGCTCCTGGGTTTGTGTGATTTGTAATTCCCTTAACAACTTCACTTAGGAATGTATTCAGTGCACCATTGTCAAAAGAATAGTGGAAAAAATAAAAGAGAAAATTTGGAAAGGTTTATTGGAATGCAAGTGATTCCTCTGGCAGAGATATAGGATCTGACTTTTCTTTTGGTTCTACAAATATGTCAGCCCTGATGCAACTAGTAGGATTAGTACCATTTCCTCAGAACAACCCAAAAGAAACCTAATTACCACGTGTGCATGAACACATGCTTGTTCTAATGTCCAGGTATCATATCGGAAGCCCAAGAGGTTGACGGGATGCTTCCAGGTATCACACCGGAAGCCCAAGAGGTTGATGGGATGCTTCCAGCATGCTTATTATGTGTGTGACTTGTGACTGCATTGCTTCAGTCACAGAAAAGTGCAGTCATTTGTTTTGTAATCTACAGGCCAGGAGGCCTGGCTGTTGCAACAGAGTGAATTTATCTAGCCAGACCATAGGGGCTGCCCTTTGTGCCTCTCCTAGGAAAAAAGTCACATGTCAACCTGGAGGCTGGACCAGGAGTTCTAAGCGCTTCCCCACGGCACTGCCTATTTATTCCACCCTCAAGTTCCAAATACCAGGGTGGATTCATATAGGGGAAGGTAGTGGGCAGTTTGGAGGTTGTCTTTTCAACCTACCAGCAGCCATGCAGAACAAGCCTATCCCCCAAAGAAACTGCGAGGTCCAGAGGGTCCCACATGTCTGAAAGAAGGGGGTTTCTGGAAGAATTACCAAAGTATGAAAAACTCTGGGTGATATTCCCTTCCTTCTTGTCTATGTAAGGGTGGTGATGGAGGGGGCAATTTTTCCAGGATTCCCCGTTGAAAATTTTATAACATCAGTTCTTCAAGATAAAGATACAAAGTAGGAAGGAGTAAAGGGCATTTTGAAATAATTGGCAGGGAGCCAGAAAAATCAAACCCTATTACTCCAAAATCCTTCTCCAAGTCTAAGCAATAACCTGGCAGGGCCCACGTGCCACAGCTCTGTTTGTTCTGTAGATGTTTCATTATGTATTTTTATTGGTTATTTTCCCCTCTATTCCCTTTGATAGAGGGTGCTTAACTGTTTATAAATCTGCTCAAGGATGATGTTTTTGATTTCCTACCTGGAATCCTCAGTAAGTGCAGGTAAGTGGGGTGGGGGGTGCAGGTTCCTAGTACAGGCTGGTGGGGAGAGGAGCTTCTTGGGGTCCCTCTGAGCCCAGCCCTGTGCATGAAGATCGCACCATGCCACTTTGCTGCTGCATCGCTTTGGTGGCTCCCCACTGCCTCAAGATCAAGTCCTATGACCTTAACACAGCCTATGTGGTCCCACAGGATCTGGCCTTACCTCTGTCTCTGGCCACATTGCCCAGTTACTCCCGCTCCCCTCCCATGCTCCAGCCACACTGGTCCAGTTTCTCCAAGCAGCTGTGATCCCCATTACTCAGCACTTCACACATGCTGTTCCCTCTGTCTGGTACTCCCCTTCCCACACCCTCCCCAGGAACCCACTGGACTGGATGAGTTTCCCTAAATGAGATTCTCATGACTCCTTTATTCTGTTCCTTCATAGCCCTTGGTCTCAGTTTCAGTTTCCCCAAAAGTAGACCCAAGATCAACATTTGGGAGGTGATCCCAGTAAAAGGGAAGAAAGAGTGGAGCAGGGAAGTAGGGAAGGGAGGAAAGACAGTAACTAGGGTGTAAATGAGTGGGTTGCAGCTGTGGGCCACTGAGCCTAATCCCACTGGAGACCATCTGAGAGATTCTAGAACACGGGTCGGCAAACTATAGCCCGGGGACCATCTGCCTGTTTTTGTAAATAAAGTCATATTGGAAACAGCCCCACTCATTTGTTAATGTATTGTTAAGAGTAGAGTAGATATGACAGAGATGTTAGGGCCCTCCAAGCTTAAAATATTTACTATCTGGCCCTTTAAGACAAAGTGTGCTGAACCCTGCTCTAGAACATATCTCAGAATTGTCCTACCAAGGGACAAGGAAGCTGGGGTGTTCTCTACCAGCCCCCTTCCCTTATTGGCTGCAGGTTGCTCCTGGGGGCATCATCTCCCAGAACTTGTGGCCTGCCCCAGCGAAAGCCCTCAGCCAAAGACAAAGGGCTCCGAGGAGGAAGCCGCCCCCAGATAGGGAACCTATCTACCACTGTCTCCCGAAGTTGCAGGTAACCTCAAGGATGGGAAGAGGCAATGTGGGAGGGGTATTCATGACATCTACTCTGTTACTAGTGACCATTATGACTGATCACTTCATTCATTAATTGTGTTCTATTTCTTTAGTGTGCATCTCCCAGGCTTCACTGTAAGCTCCAGGAAGGCAGGGCCAAATTGTCTAGTTTATGGTTCATCTCCTGGGTCTGGCACGATGTTGGACACTCAAAACCTGGTAAAAAAAAAAAACATCCATGGGCAGAATGATGAATGAGTAATTGTTCATTGAAATGGGAACTGAGATTCAAAGAGGCTTTGTGTCTTTGCTAAGGTAAAGGAGATTTGTGCTTAGGCCTTTTTACCACGAAACTAGTACATTTTCCTTTTCACAAGATCAACTACAACCAATTCCCCCAATAGAGGATGAGCCAGGAAGGAGAGGGACAATAGAGGTTAAGTGATCCTGGAGGAGGTGTGTCAAGTTTAAATGAGTTTTGTTTTATTTTCTTTGTAGCAGAACCAATGATTTTTGCAGAAAAGAAAGGTCTAAGGGATCCCTTGAATCGAGTCTCCAGGAAGGGAATGGCAAGCCCTCCAATGGGGAAATGGCAGAAGCAATAGCCCAGAGGCTGGACTGGACACGGAGCAGTACAGTAGTGAGATAAAGGTGAGAGAAGTGAGATGGAGCCTGGTCATGTTGAGCTTTGCCTATGAGACAGTGCAGGGTTTGATGTAAAGATTAGAAGTATTGTTTTAGGAAGGTGACTACTTTAGCTTACTTTTCCAGAAAATCTGGAATACTACTATAATGTGCCGCTTGGACAGGTGTGCACAAAGGTACAGCTTGGAGGGATCCAGACCCATCAGCAAACTCGGGCATCTTGATGACTCTGTGTGGTTTCTGATTTGCACTGTGGTCCTGTAAATGGTAAAATGAGTCCAACAAGAGGAGACTTGGCAAACTTTGGTAAACAATACCTTATGTTTATTGAGTGCTCATCCCACTATCTTTTCCCCAATGGGCTGATCATCATAATAGGTAACATTTATCTAGCACTAACTATGTGGCAGGCCCCATCGAAGCACTTGCACTTTATAAGAATCAAATTGTGCTCACAACAACTTCATGAGGTAGATAGTCTATTATGATGATTTCACTACTGAGGAAACTAAGTCACACAGAGGTTAGGAATTTTGCCCAAGGTCACATAGTTTTTAAGTACAGGAGCCAGGATTCAAGCCTAGAGAGTATAGTGGCAGTGTCGGTGGACTTGTCTACAGTGGGCTTCCATGGCACTTTGCCTGGGTAGGCTTGGGGAGAAATTACACCTGAAGGCATTGGTTCGAGATCTCGGATTGTTTGTGCCCTGCAGCATCTCTGGAAATCTTAAGTCTAAAACTCTGGTTCTAAAATTTCTCATAAAACACTTTCCCTTGGGGAAGATTTTACCTGAATAGCATTTTCTTCTGCCAACATGAAGGTGGTTGAGGGGTAACTGGACTCATTGGTGTTAGTGCCAAGATGAGTAGGGGTAGAATTTTCAAAAGTCAATGTAGCTTGGATCAGTCCAACTCTTGTCCTTCCTCAGTTCCCACTGGTCACAGAGAGTCCAAGGGTGATCTTTAAAGCCCCTGTCTCACTTTGAATTACTCCAGAAATAACTCTAAGCCAAAGATATAAGAGCAAGGATTTATGTAGACAGTGAAGAGGATACCAGTAGGGTAGTGAAGACGTGAGACAAGCAAGGGAAGGCGGTCAATAGAGGATGTACTATTCAACCAGCTACCACAGTGGGGGGCTGAAGCCTAACCTCAGGAGGGGAAACAAAGAAACAGTGGACTACACAGGTCTCAGAATTATCCCATCCGAGGGGCGAGGGAGCTGGGATGTTTACATGCCAACGCTCAAGAATCATGGGGTGAGAGCTTCTCCCATCGTTGTTAATTTCCTAGCACTTCTGACCTGCTCTGCACAGGCAGTGAAGCCTTCTACAGTTCCAGTAAAAGCTCCCGGGCACAGAGGTACAGACACTGGGAGTTGGAGGTCAGCCAAGAGGCAGCTATGAGTGGGAAAGGCACCCCTGGCACCTGTGGCACCCCTTAGTTGTGGCTGAAGACAGGTAGTCTTTGGGTGGTTGAGACGCACAGACCTGGGTTTGCATCCGGGTTCTCCACTTGCGCTGTGACCTTGGGAAAGTTATTTGATTGCTCTAAACCTCAGTCCCCTCTTCTATAAAATGGAGATGAAAATAGTTCGACTTCTCGGGGATGCTGTGAACGCTGAATGAGATCATACCCATAGAGCACACAGTACAGGTCCTGACAAAGAAAATGCACATTCTTATTATTTTATGATTATTATCATTATTACTTAAAGTGACGAGTCCAAGTGGAGGGAGAGAGGCTGTGGAAGGAAATGCCGGTCCCCGTGGTGCTTAGAGCAACTCAATGCTTGCCAAACAATTTAGAGCTGTCAAAAGAACTCAAACTGCATGAGGCTTCCATGAGCATTTTCTTCTTTTTCCTCCCCCAAAAGGTCAAACATATGCTTCGAGTGGGACATTTCCTTCAATCACTTTCAAAATAACAATTTGCCAGGACATTTTTATTAACCTTGAAACTTGTCCAATCTGCTGAGGAATAATAGGCTACAGTGATATGGATGATAATAAAGTCCCAAACAAACCTGGCCGACAGATGACACATGGACTCTCTCTTTGCACATAATTAAATGTTTTTTAAATGCCGAATGCGATCGGCACACAGAGCTGGTCCTCCCGAGGGGGGGGGAGTGTTCACGTGGCAAACTGCCAAAAGAGGACGCACTGCTTTGCTTTAATAAAGAGATAACGGCAATGGCGTTTCCCTCCTTAGCTGTGATTCTGGCTTTGCTGTGACCAGGCTTGAGAGGACATGTGGTTGGGAGTTGGGCAGAAGCTAAAGGTTCAGATTAGAAGGGCCCCCTGTGACCCATCCCATGACCCCACCCGATCAGGAGCGAGAGGATGGTTGTCTTGGGCTGGATTCCCTGGAAACAGACTGAGCTGGAGACTCCCAAGCAGGAGGTTGATGGGGAGTGTCCTCAGGACACAGGCTTGTAAGGCAGCCAGAAGGCAGGGTTGGGCAGAGGGCGAAACTGACCCTCCATCTGGTTACAGATAAGTCCCAGATGACTCTATGGGGAACTCAGGAGTTGGGGCAGCCCTCCAGAGGTGTCCCAAATTGAAGCAAGGCACGTAGACCTTTAGATCTTTAAAAACAGTTTTGGGTTGTTTTTCCTATTTTGTCATTATGAAGGCTGTATATGTCAAAGTAGGAGAACAGAACTTACTTTATTTAACAGCTTGATTCATAACTTGTGGTCTGTGGGCCTCTACTTGTACTACTGCCCTGGGCACCCCCTATAAATTCTGGAGGTGGGCACAGGAAGGTGTTCAATCTCAGATTCTTCAAACCCACAGGCAGATGCATGTGGCAGATGCATGTGTGGAGTCAGCACAACCATGTGAAGAAGGCTCTGCTGCTTACTAGCTATGTGACTTTGTCTACCAAAGGTAGACAGTCATTCTTACCCCTTTTTCACAGATGGGGAAATTGAGGATTAGAGCGCTTTTTTCTCTTGGTTAAGGTCACACACCTGGTAAGCTGAGCCAAGGGTCAATCTAGACAAAGTGAATCCCAAGCCTATGTCCAAGGCCTACCAAGGATTAGGCCAATCTAGTAGTTGCAGTGGGTCCACCTCCCTACTTGTTGAAATTCTCTTTGAATTTTAAGACTTGTATAAATGTCATCTCCTCCAGGAAGCCTTTTCTGATTTTCTTCAGCTTCATCTCTTTCCTCACTTTGCTTGTGTCTTTCTCAGATGCAACGTATTTACCCTGAGTAATAGTAAAGATACTTGGGCATGTATCTTATTGCCAAGACTGAAATATAAGTTCCCTGATGCCAGGGAGCCTACACTATTCATCTCTGTATTCTTTAATATCAGTTTTCTACTACTGCATAACAAATTCCCATATACTTAGCAGCTTAAAATAGCACAAAGTTACTATCTCACAGTTTCCGTAGATCAGAAATCCAGACATGGCACAGTTGAGTTGTCTTCCCATGGTCTCACCAGGCAAAAATCAAGACATTGGCTGGGGCTGCGGTTCTCATATGGAGAACACTTCCAAGCTCACTCTTTCAAGCTCTCTGGTTGTTGGCAAAATTAATTTCCTTATAGTTGCAGGGCTGAGGTCCCCAAGAAATGCTCTTAGCTCCTAGGGGCTACCCTCAGTTTCTTGTGTCCCCCACAGTTCACAACATGGATGTTTCCATTAGTTCAGGCCAGCTGGAGAAATCTCTCTGACTTCGTTTTCTGCAACCAACCAGAGAAAACTCTCTGCTTTTAAAGGACTCAGACCCATCCAGGTTAATTTCTCTTTTCCCAAATAATGTATCATAAGCACATGAGTGACGTCATCCTATACACGGGCTTCACCCACACTCAAAGGAAAGGGGATTATACAAAGGCAAGGATCATTGAGGGTCCTGAAAATGCTCCCATATTTCACCTGTTTTCCCTCTCCCTGCCCTCAGAACCTCCAGTGGCCACTGCCTCCACATCAATGATATAAGGTCTTGCATTGCTGAATCACAATAAGTCTATAGTAGAATACCAGTAAGTCCACTTTAGTCCATAGTTCATTCTCCAATCCTGAGAATTCTGGGTTGATAATGCCCACTCCACCTCTAATTGAGAGGGGGCTTCAGTCCCATACAGCCGGTGGATGGGACTCTCTTGCTTGCAGTTGTAGACTCTCTCAGTTCTTTGGCAGGTGGTTGTCCATCATCACCACCTTGTTAGTTGTCCTGGGTGAGTCCAATGAACTGGAGAGTAGGTGTTGCAACTCCATTGAGACTCAGGGCCCAGCTGGTACATAGACAGCCTAAAGATTCAAGTCTTTTGGATGTACACCTATAACTCCAGCACCAACTGTAGGTTCAAATAGAAGGTACAGAAGAGCCATGTGTAGGGAAACCAGAACTGAGTCCAATTCTGTCACACTGGGGAACACAAACCCCAAAGTAGGGCCCACTGGCAAGGCACCAAACTCATGAGCTATTTGCCCTGACCATAGTTTCTGGGTGTCTCTAGAGCCCTCAGGAGTCCCACTATTTGGGGTAGTATCTAATTTGGCAGTCAATGAGATCCTGCTGGGATGTGCATAAGCATAACCTCTGGAATGACTTCCCAACTCACTTTGAAGTTTCTTAGCCATATAAACTGATTTGTCTTTACCTATTCTCCCTTTTGGTCAAGGTTTTTTTCCAGTTGCATTGCTAGTTGGTTCTTCCCTCAGTGCCAGGGAGGCTTATCCCTGGGAGTCACGTCTCATGCTGGTGGGAAGTTATTGCATTTATATGCTGAGTTTGGCTTAGAGAGAGGTCACATTTGAGCAACAAGGAGGCTCTTAGGAGGTAACACTTAGGCACCCTATAATACGAGGCTGTTTCAATTTCAAAAGTAAAGGTTCATAATCACAGTCATCAATATCAAAGGGCTGTAAATGGACCATCCTCCTTGACTAGCCATTGCCTCTATACTTGGGGGATTTTTGCTGTTCCATTAGAGAATGTGGCAGAGCTCAAGGGTCATTTTAGAATTTTCCTACCATACCCTTTTAAAGAGGTAGGAGATGATTTGGGTCACTCTTATTCCTCTAATCAGGTATTTCCCAAAATAAATATACTACTGAAGAAAATTCTAGATGATTTAAATGACACATGGGCACAAAAATAAATAACATTTAAGTAATGATGAGAAATGCATTCCCTTTTCAATCCTTCCCCAATAGCTCTTATTACATCAAGGAGAAAGTCTCAGTTTGGTGCTAATATGCCTTTAACATCACCAATACTTGCTAATTTCCCTTTATAACAAGAGCCTCAGAGACTTAAAGGGGGGGCAATATCAATCTAGAATTGAACAATATTTTTGTTTTTATTGTGCCAGTTTTATAGGCCCCTTTTAATCATGGCAAAAGCTGCCAGCTTTTACTCAAAGTACTAATAAAATATTTTATTAAACTTTTACTTAAGAAAAAAATGCCAATTTAAATAAAATTATTATACAAAGAATAGTACAGATGGTTCATGGATATGACAAAAGTCATCAAGGTAGAATGTGAATAATGGAAGTTTGCGAAGCAGTTCTGGAGTCTAGGGGTAAAATGGGCTGCAGTCTCTGGGCTGGAGCTGAACTTGCAGGTGGGAGTTAAAGGGAGGCTCAGTTGCTGACACAATGGAAAGGGGAGTGGGAAGAGATGGTGTCCTGGGAATTGGGGGTTTGGCTTCTTGTCCTGGCTCAACCATTTACCAGCTGTGTGGGTCTGAGCATTCACCCCCTTTTCTGGACTGTATAGACTCCATCTGCAAAATTAGGAGGCTAGATTTAATGATCTCCCATGTTTCTTTCAACCCTGTCTTTCTATGATACTGTGAATGAGGCAGGCCATTATATAAAAAAGCCTCAATAATTTTGGCCCACATTTTGATATGTTGCTATGGAAAAAAAATATCTCCATAGCTGATCATTTAAGTCAGGGTTTCTCAATCTCTGAACTATTGGCATTGGGGCAAATAATTGTTGATGGGAGTGAGGGGGCAGTTGTCCTGTGCATCGTAGGATTTAGCAGCATCCCTGGGCTCTACTTGTTAGATGCCGGTAGCATCCCCCCAATTGTGACAATCAAAATTGTCTTCATACATTGCCAAGTGTCATGGATGGGGGTGGGGACAAAATTGCCCCAGCTGAGAATCACTGATTTAGGGAAAACATGTTTACTTCTGTGTGACATCTGTTCCACTGGTTCTTATAGCACAACAATGTTACTCAATCTCCACCCAGCAGTACTTTTAGGCCTCAAGTTGCCTTCCAAGAAGCAATATGAGTTCACTGGATTGATTGATCCATTCATTGATTAATTCATTCAGTAATCATTTATACTAAACACCAGGCATTCGCTGGTGAACAGGAACTTTCAAGAACTCACACTTGGCTACCATTGATTTATGCATCAGTTCTTGTGAAGCGTATTAATTAAGCTATTAATGATGTGCCTATTCTTCATCCAACAAATATTTCTTGAGTGTCTAGTTTATGTCAAGTACTGTGCTGAGGCATTTAAGCACTGAGCAGTGCAGGCTCCCTTAAGGAGGTATCGGCATGCAAAACCTCTGCTAGACCTTGTTAGACACTCAAAGATGAATATGATGAATTGGGGGCTCCTTCAAGTAGTCTCCAGTTTAGTGAGGATAATGAAGCACATACCTAATTGAGTGCATTGGAAGACAAGAAGTAGGAGAGATTCCTTCTGGCTGGGGAGATTACACAAAACTTTAAGGATACATTTGAACTGGATAATTAACAAAAACATATTTTAAATGCATACTGTATACTCATTTGAGAGATGAGAAATCTTCCAAAGAAGACTGAAGAAGTTACTTAAAGGTTACTTAGCTAGTGGAATGCAATAGATAAAGGGAGAGGTAGGAAAAGGGACTTGAATCCAGGCACATCAATTTGGCACCAAAGCCCTGCACAATTGTCTGTTTTCCAAGGAAGCTTTCTCAGAGTGAGACATGAAGTTATAAAAGTGGAAGAGGACAATCGTAGCTAATCATCTGTAAGATGGTTGCATAAGAGCAGATGTATGGTCTTTTTTATGGTCCAGGATTCTAGGCTCCCCAGAGAATCTGGTCTCAGTAGGAAAGAGATGCTGAAGCTGAGATAAAGAGAGAATATGATGGCCACAGTGGAAAAGCTGAGCACAATCTGGAAGAAAAAATTAGTGGCCAGTTCAAAATAATTGCATGGAACATACTATTCTCTTGCTTTGGTTGTTTGGACCTCTGAATATAGGCAGGGCATGTCGTCAGATAATGACTTCTTCTTAATGAAACTTATTAAAATAAACCTGCTCTCATTTTTACTTTTCTTCTTGGTTTCCTGCAAAAATTTGCTTACAAAACAAATCCAAACCTCAAAGACTTGACCCAGTACTGGAGACAGAAATCTCTGCAGGTTCCTTACTAATCTCACTATGGAGTGCACTATATTACCACAGAAATCATTTTACAAGTTCAACTAAGGAGCAGGGGAATATTTTCAGTACACATGGTACATAACATAAGCGTGTATTCACAATGTGCTTTCATCTCTATTTGCTGCCCCCTCCCCCAATGATTTGTGATTTGTTCATAAATAATACAAAATCTGAAAGCAAATGGAGGAATTTTATCTTGTTCCATCAAAAGAATTTCTATTGGAGTGGGAACTTTTTTATTTTGCTAATGGTCTTTAAATATCTTGAAAGACTCGTATCTAGCCACAAATGCCCTAATGTTGAAAAAAAAATAAAGTGCCCAAGAAACCTATTAGAGTATGGGTCTTGCAAATGTATTAAGGTAGAACATTATTTAGAGTGGATGGTATTATAGTTGCATTATTGCAAATAGGCAGCCTATCAATCTTTGAGAACTAAACCTTTGGGAAACTCATTGTATTTACCCTCGTAGGCTCTAAATAATAATAAATAGAAAGACTGATGTGGATTTCTTTTGGAAAAAAATAAAACAGTTGTTCAAAGTAGGAGTTGTCTGTCTCTTCAATAGACTGGAAACTCACTAAAGGCAGAAGCAGGGGCTTTGTATCTCTTTGTATCTCTCACAGTGTCTTGCAAATATGGAGTGCTGAAGCTGACTTGTACAGTCTTGTACAAGCTGCAGGAATTTTGCAAGCCAGGTATAAAACTCTTGGTAGCTCTAAGTCGGCTATAGTGGGAGTATTTACCCATGGAAATTGACAACACTATGTATCAGGACTTTTTAAAAAGAGCTCGTTTACTAATATATTACTGCATATAATCTAATAACCAGGAAATGTTTGCTCACCTGGAATTTGGGACCAGCTATTCTGGGGAAATAAATAAGAAAAAAAAAACAAAAACAATCCTAAACCAATGCTTTGTGATGAGTTGATATGGAGTTTTCTCCTTTGTTGCCTGGATCTCACTCTGGACACCATTTCTCCTTCAATGAAGTTATTTCACAATATGTGTGAGAAGACCAGAGTAGTACATTCTCCCAATTTTCCAAGCATAGAAAAGACTTTGTCTTCACAAGGAGAACTTATAGGCCATGTGTACACAGAGCAAGCATTTCCAACTATACTGTGAAGAACATTCCTTTCATACTTCCTTCACTCTAATTCCCCATTAGAATTAATACTCAGATATCCATTTTGAGACTGTACAATGCACAAAGGACCAAGAGGTACTCAACATGAGTAAGAGCCAGTTAGTGCTGTTCAATGTTCCTCTTCCGACAGGAGAAGGAGAGGAGAGTATACCAGAGAATCTGGGCATGACTACTCTGTCTCGTTACTTGATGTGTAGGGCCAATATCTGTAGGAAGTGATAGGTGAAAGCCAGGTTTACCCACTCAGCTGCAGCTAGAACAAAACTATGAGACAAGGTATAAAGTCAAATAAGATGTAGATCAAGGAAAGTCAATGCAAGAAGAGGTCTGGCGGGGATGGTGGGAAATGAGTTTGCATAATTATGAAACTGAAGCATGGGCAATAGGAATGGCTATTTTTCCATCTCTGGTGATGGTGGGCATGATGTGCTAAGACCACAGAAAGGTATTTTAGCAGAGTAGGTTCACAAGAAGCTTGCAGTTGGCTTGGAAAACAATTCAACATGCAGAAAAAGCAGCCCATGATGAAGTCAGAAGAAGCAAGTGTTAAAGTAAGTGGCCTGGATTGGGGCTGGAGGAGTGATCCTGAATGTCTTAAAGGATGAGGTAGGAGTTTGAATGATCCTCAAAAGAAGGGTAGAAAGAGGCAGACAGTCTAGGTGATTGCAAATGGCTTAATCAAAGCATGGATGTGGGAAATGCTTTATGTGATGTTAGCAGTTGAGGATGGTATATAAACCTGACTGATTAGAGTACAAGGTTTACCATAGCCACCGAATGGAGTATTTGGACAGTCATAAATTTTAGTAAAGAGGATCACCAAAATGTTGATTTTTATTATGTAACAAACCTTGATTTTTATTAAGAATTAAAATGCAATAATATTTTCTATTTTAAAAGAACATAAAAAACATATACTTTTGAATAAAAGTGGATTGAAAAAACTGCATTTTTCTTAAGTACTTAAATTGTGCACTTCATAGTGATCATTATTCTTTTATATGCTCAACACATTTCTGAGCACTAATTTAGGGGATGGAAGGATACCAAGATGAACCATCCATGATCTTTACCTTCAAAGAGTAGGGAAAACAGGACTAGCACATGATAATGCAGACTGCAAATCAGGAATGCACTTAAGAGGGATCTGGATAAAGAGCTATAGTGTCAGTATGAGAAAGAATAGATTATCTATGACTGACAGGAATCAGAGAGGCTTTGTGGAGAATGAGCAGGATTTGTAACCACCACTAAGCTTAAAAGACATCTCTAAAGAGAGGTCTTCCCCTGCTGTGTTAGAATCTAAAGAAGGTCTTTTTTCCCAAACTTTCTAGACTAGACCACCTTGGGTGAAACAACCAAGAGAAATGAAGTCTTAGGAATGCTGATAGTTAAGGGATGTGTCTGAAGGTTACTATACCTCAATTCAGATTGATTAGTTTGATTGAGTTCATTCGTAAAATATTTCCTAGAAGCCTTTTTGGAAAGGCCCTTCTCCAGGAATTGGGGATTAAATGGTTAACAAGACAGACATTTTCTCAGCTCTCATGGAGCATATGTTCTGTGAAGAAGACAGATATCAATCAAATACCCATACAAATACACAGTGATAGACTGTACTAAGGGCTATGAAGGAGAAAGAGCTTTTGAGAACATGGAGCTGTGCTGTCTGGCCATGTTTGGGAGGTCAGGGGAGCCTTCACATATGATTAACTACAGTAGAAGGATGAATAGGTGTTTATGAAGCAAAGTGCAGGGGATGGAGGTTTCAAGCAGAGAGAAGAGCAGGTGCAAAGGCAGTGAAATGAGAAGGTCAGAGTGGCCAGAACACAAGGAAAGAGGGAGAAAGTATAAGACCAGAGAGAAGCTGGATTATGCAGAGTCTTATAGTAATTTAGACTTTATCCTAATGACTCTTAGGAGTTACTCAGTGCTTTTAAACAGGGGAGTGACATGGTAAGATTTGCAATGGAAAGATCCTTCTGAATGCTATATGGAGAATGGATAGAATGAGGGCAAAAATGATAGCAGGCCTTTCATTATAAAATCCCAACAGACTAGAAATATTAAGGAAATTTCTCAATTTGATAAAGGGCATCCTCAAAATTCCCACATCTTATACTTTATATAAGACTAAATGCTTTCCCCATAAGACAAGGAAAAAGACAGGATGTCTGCTCTCACCACTTCTATCCAACATTATGCTGGTGGTTCCAGCCAATGCAATTAGATAAGAAATTTAAAAATCCAGATTAGAAAGTAAGAAGTAAAGCTATCTGTAGTCACAGATGAAATTCCTAAGGGATCCACATGTAAAAATTTATTAGAATTAATAAGCAATTTCAACAATATTTCAGAATACAATCTCAAGATACAAAAACCCATTGTATTTCTATACACCAGCAATGAACTATCTGAAAATAAAATTATAAAACAATGCAATTAATAATAGCATCAAAAGAATAAAAATACTTAGGAATCAATTAAATAAAAGAAGTTCAAGACTGGTACACTGGAAACTACAAAATATTGTGAAAGAAATTAAAGAAGATCTAAATAAATGGAAAGACATCCCATGTTCATGGATTGGAAGACTTAGTTTTAAGATGATGATACTTTGATAGAGAATCTATAGATTCTCTATCAAAATTCCAGCTGCTTTTTGTTAAATAAACAAGTTGATCCTAAAATTCTTATGGAAATTCAAGGGACTCAGAATAGCCAAAGCAATCAAGAGGAAGAGGAAAGTTTGAAGATCCTCACATCCTAATTTCAACACTTACTACAAAGACATAGTAATAAAGACAAAGTGGTATTATCATGAGGACAAACATACATAGATCAATGGAATAGAATTGAGAGTCTAGAAATAAACCCATACATCCATGGTCAATTGATTTTTGAGAAGGTGCCAAGACCATTCAATGGAAAAAGAATAATCTACTCAACAAATGGTGCTGGGACATCAGGATATCCACATGCAATAGAATGAAATTGGACCCCTACCATACACAAAATGGATCAAAGACATGTAAGAGCTAAAACTATACAACTCTTAGAAGAAAACCTAGGTGTAAATCTTTGTGACTTTGGATTAAGCACTGTTTTATTAAATATAACATAAAGGCACACACAATAAAATAAATAAAACATAAATTGGACTTCATCAAAATTAAAAACATTTGTGCATCAAAGGACACTATCAAGAAAATGCAAAGATAATGTACAGAATGGAAGTAATATTTATAAATCATAGATCTGATAAGGAATTTGTATCTACAATATATAAATAACTCTTACAACTCAACAGTTAAAAAGATAAATGACCCAAATAAAAAATGGTCCAAGGGTCTAAATAGACAGATCTCCAAAGAATATATAGAAATTTCCCATAAGCCCATGGCAAGACACTCAACATCATTGGTCATTAGGGAAAATGAAAATCAAAAAACTACAATGAAATACCACTTCACACCCACTAGGATGGCTAAATTTTGTTTTTTAAGAAATAAATAACAAATGTTAGTGGAGGATGTGGAGAAATTAGAATCCTCATACATTGCTGGTGGGATTGTATAATGGTGCAGCCCTAGTGGAAAACACTTTGGCAGTTCCTCAAAAAACTAATGATAAAGTTACCATATGATCTAGCAATTCAACTCCTAGGTATATACCCAAGAGAACTGAAAACATATGTTCACACAAATACTTGTACATGGATGTTAGTAGCAGCATTATTCATAAAAGCCAAGAGTTGAAACAATCCAAATGTATATCAACTGATGAATGCATAAAAAATATAGTATATCTACACAATGGAATGAAGCCTTTTGTCGGCTCCGTGGGGTTCACGGGAGGTGAGGACGACGTGGCGCTGGAAAGACGACCACGGGGACAAGGTTGATGGCGCGGGTTTCAAGCCAAGTCCGGTTTATTGAGGAAGTGGGTAAGGCTTTATAGTGTGGAGAGGTGACGTGTTGGATGCTGATTGGTTGGGCTCAGGGCTTGCTACAATAGGTTGCCGGAGTTGTTGCTGGGCAGAAAACTGGTTACAGGGTTGGGCAAGCAGGAGGGGGAGAGGGGGGTTGAGGGCGGGAAACTTGGCGGGAGACTTGTGGAGGAGGGCTGTTTTAATCGGTTACTCGCAGCAGGGGCCCAGTTAGGCGCAGTCACCTTATCCGGGCCGAGTGAGCAGAGGCGTTGTCACCTCTTGCAGCACTTTCTGCTACTGAGGCCAACCAA
>JAQZBX010065214.1:0-16349 GCA_029593785.1 Cabassous unicinctus | reverse complement strand
TTTATTTGCTATTATTTGTAATCTAAATATCTTTATAATAAGAAATCTACCAACAAAATTTAGTTGACAAATCATGAAAGAGTCATAAAACAGAGTTAAAATACAGCTCTGTTTTCCTGTTAGATTGTTAAAAAATAATGAGTTTGACAACTAAAAGAGAAATAATTTGGAGACATTATAGGACAACTGTAGGATCAAATGTGACTGTTAAAGCAACCTTTAGCAATTAGAGTTCAGGTTCTGTTTTAAATTATTTCCTCATTAACGTGGCATCCTTCTTCATGTTACTTTATAGGATGCACTTTCAATTATCTGGCAGTGGATTCACTGCACTGTAGATTTATTTGTGAGATTCTGAGCATATCTTCATTTCCAGGCTGCTGAGAAACCCCTTGATCCTGGGATACTTGAAAATACACTAAAAACATCTGAACCTGTCTGCTCCAATTTTACTCAAGCAGCATTCCGTCCACTATTTACAAATATAACCAAGAGAGCAAAATTTCACCTTTATAAGGATAATATTTCTAGAAGGTACAATTTAATATGTCTATATATCAATGCATTTGACCTTACTGTCACCAATCTTACCTGTTTCCCCATCAAAATTTCCTTGTTAGAATGGGAACCCCTAAATTCTCCACAGAGTTTTAAATAAAATCAAACCCATTAGAAAAGTACACACTTGGAATATTTTTGAAGCTTGGAAGGAGTATGATACAAACAGTAATAATATAAGGTAGGAAACAATTTGCTTTAAAAAATGTATCAAATATTATAGAATGTCCTATTGTGAAAAGCAGTTTAGCACAGATTTAGCAATCAAGGCTTTTTGCCAGTCTCATTAGCAGATGTTAAAAGTTGTTTGGAACCTAGCATGAGAAAGGCTGCAGCAACTGTAAACTAAAGTGGTTCATCTGAAATACATTTATGATTATTAAATGCTAGGCAAAACATCTTCAAAGGAAAGAAAGAACTAGGGGGTTAGAAGGGCAAGTTAGTAAAGCTTCCCAGAATTATCTCAGGGCCTGTCAAGGAAGGTTAAGTTTTCCCCAACAGCTACCAGAGACAGATATGGAGCTGCCAAGAATTAAAGGAGGCAAACAAAGGGTGGAAGGACCCATGGGATATCTATTTTGTAGACTCAGAGTGAGGAAATACACCGGGCTGTAGATAGGTGCTAACCTCCTAAGTAGATTAATATATGAAGAAATGGACTGGGTTAGTCCATGTATGATCAGCACAGTCTGTACACAGACAAGAAGATATATTCCATACTGTGCAAATTACTCACTACAGTAATTCCCAAAGAGTAGCTCTTCACCAGCAACTTTAGATGAGATAAAACTGAATTTTAACATTTGATGAAAAATTAGGGGCTTGGTCATAAAATTTTAAAAATAAATTTGCAAAAGCAAGTAGAAAATGTGAGTAGAAAGTCAGAGAAGACAACATGGAGAATTGCAAGTAATTAATACTCTTGAAGATTGATGTGGCAGTTTGGTACTGTTTATGAATTCCAAAAACAGATATTGGATTGTGTTTATAAACTGGTATGTTCCTCTGTGTGAATTAGATTGTATTAGGAGAGCACAGAGAGTTTAGTTTTGGACGCTGGAGCCCTGGGGAGAGAGCCAAGCCATTTGCCAAATAGATTGCAGCTGAAGAGACCAGAGCCCTGAACAGCTGAGAAAGCCTGGAAAGAAACGAACCCTGGGAAGAGAGATGAGCTTTATGCTAGCCTACAGGTGAGATCAGAAGAAGCTGGGACCATGGAGCCTTAGGAGGAAGAAGAAGGCTGAAACCTCACAGAGACAGGCAACCATCTTGCTCCAACACATGGCAACAGATTTTGGTGAGGGAAGTAACTTACTCTTGTGACTGTAAGCTTCTACCCCAAATAAATACCCTTTATAAAAGCCAACAGATTTCTGGTATTTTGCATCAGCACCCCTTTGGCTGACTAATACAGAATTTGGTACCAGAGAGTGGGGTCATGCTTTTGCAATGACCAAAATGCTGGAATGGTTTTATAAATGGATAAGGGGTGTTTTTTGGAGGAATTGTGAGATGCTTGATGGAAAAGGCCTAGATTGCCTTGAAGAGAGTGTTGATAGTAATGTGGAGCCTCAAGTTATTTTTGATAAGGACTTAGAAGGAAATAATTGTGAGATGTTGGATAGAAAAGGCCTAGAGTGCTTTGAAGAGATTGTTGGTAGAAACATGGACACTAAAGACGCTTTTTATGAGACCTAAGAAGTAAATGATGAAACTATTATTGGCAACTGGAGGAAAGGAGATCTGTGTTTTAAAAGATGCAGAGAACTTAGCAAGATTAACTCCTGGTGTTTCATGGAAGGCAGAATTTGGTAATGGTGAGCCTGGGCATTTAGCTGAAGAACTTTCCAAAGTAAACCCGGAGAATGTGGCTTGGCTTCTCCTTGCAGCTTATAGTAAAATGCTAGACAAGAGAGATGAGCTGAAAATTGAATTGTTGGGCACAAAGAAAACAGAAACTGATTCCGGAAATTCCAAGCCTCTAGAAATCAAGCCCCCAGATGATAGTGCTCCATTTGAGGAATTAACTAAACATGGAACTTGTAAGTCAGGATTTAAAATGCAGTTTTTTAGAAAGACTTGTGGAAAGTCTTACTGTCTGATAGCTTGGACCCCTGCTTCCAATAAGCTTTTTGAGAGAACTGTATGAACAAACTCACTGTCAGCCTGGACTAAAAGGGACATGAAGGGGAGAGATGGAAAGGAAAATGGTTTTACGAGGGAAACCATGGAAGCTGAGATCTGGAATTAAGCCATCTCCTTGGGCCAAAAGAAGGACCCAACCCATGTATAAGGAAAGGGTGAGTTTGCCCTGGCATTTGAAGAGGGCAGGTGTTCCAACATGATGTTCAGGGAGAATTTTACCACCCCAGGCTACTGAGAGGGAGGAGCACATGCCCCAAGGATTGGGGAGAGTAAGGTCAACATCCCATAAGTCTGAGAGGGGTGGCCCTGCCCCCCAATAGATTAGGGATGGCCAGGTCACCAACTCACTGCTCTGAGAGGGTTGGGCCTGTAGGCCAGAGATTAGGGAGAATGTTGCCTCCTCTCCCTGTACTAAGGAGGTTGAGACTCTACCCCTAAAGATTGGGTAAAGTGTGGCCATCATCCCAATGCTCTTGGAAGATGAGGTCTAGAGTTGGTCAACACCCAGGTGCTTGATGATGGTGGAACCAGAAAATTGCCATTGGGCAAGCCTGTGGAAAGAGTGGGTCCACATGAGTCCCCAGGGAGAAGAAACTATCATCTTTAGAATGACTCTTAGACTTTGAAATCTAATGAAATATGCCCTGCAGGTTTACAGAACTGTAGGGGACCCGTGACTCATGTTTCCCTCCCAGTTTCTCCTTATGGTAATACAAATGTTTATTCTTTGTCTGTCCCTGTGTATATTGGAAGCAGATAAAATGTTTTGTAAGTTTCAGAGGTCTGCAGCCAGATGGGACTTTGCCCCAAGACAAACTGTATTTCTTTAAGCCAATTGTGATAGGATTTTGTTCTTAGCATTGCTAACTGAAAAGATTTAAGGTTTTTTGAATATTGCAATGTCTTTTTGGAATTCAGAGGGTGGAGTGTGCCAGTTTGTTATTGTTTATGAATTCCAAAAATAGATATTGGATTGTGTTTGTAAACTGGTCTGTTCCTCTGGGCATATTAGATTGTATTAGACTCAGAGGTTTCACTTTTACTTTAGTAAATCAAGATTAGGGCTTTTATTTGACCATGTCATTAGGGCACTCAGTTTGAGTCCCCACCCCTTGCCCCTTTGTGGGCTACATAAATGGATGTTCAATCAAAGACAGGAAAGTAAATACATGGAGAAAGAGAGCAAAGAGAGTTTAGTTTTGGACGCTGGAGCCCCGGGGAGAGAGCTGAGCCATTTGCTTGATAGTTTGTAGTCGAAGAGACCAGAACAGCTGAGAAAGCCTGGAAAGAAACAAATCCTGGGGAGAGAGACAGGCCTTATGCTAGCCTACAGGTGAGATCAGAAGAAGCTGGGACCACAGAACCTTAGGAGGAAGAAGAAGGCTGAACCCTCACAGAGACAGGCAGCCATCTTGCTCCAACATGTGGCAACAGATTTTGGTGAGGGAAGTAACTTACTATTTATTTAGGAAACTTTAGATTAAATAAATGTTACATAAAAAATATAGGGGATTCCCATATGCCCCACTTCCTACCCTTCCCGCACTTTCCCATATTAGTAGCATCCTTCATTAGTCAATTGTAACAAATGTAACTTACTCTTTATGACCTTATGACTGTAAGCTTCTACCCCTAATAAATACCTCTTACTAAAGCAAACAGATTTCTCGTATTTTGCATCAGCAATCCCTTTGGCTGACTAATACAATTGAAAAGCATTTGAGTCAAGTTCACAACAAATTCAGAAAAGTGCATGCAGGAATTTAGGAAGACATTGACTATAATCAATGATTTATTTTTGCCTCAATTTATACTGTCCAAGTGATTGATGTTCTCTCATTCTTCTTTCTTGTAATCTTCTAAGTCACTCAGCCCAAACATATATTAAATGGAAATTTCCTGAGATTTGTGGAGAAAACCTTCACAATAAAATATAAATTTATGTTGATTATCTTTTCATCATTAGGAATTCAAAGTGTTTTAGTAGTAACTTTAGACATACTATAGAAATAATGTATAGAGTGGTCAATGCATTTATTCTCTGAGTAGTTATAAATATAAGATTGCACTGGATTGCTCCCACCATCGTCTAATGCATTACGAGACAGCATTGGTAACTACTGTGGGTTTTAAAGGTTGTTTTGTTATCAAAGGAGCTGGAGAACTGAACATTAGAGAGCTTCCTTAAGACCACACTCCCTGAAGTCAACAAAACACAAATATTTTTAAGTTTCAATATAGTTCATATTCTACTTCTACATCTTAATGTTGGATAAATCTGGACTGCTAACTAAATAAATATGTTAAGTGATTAGCTTAATAAGGGTAGGATGTTGATCCAAGAGTAAGACAGAACAAGGTAATAACTGTTGTGCTATATATTTCTATCATCTGTTTATAGAGAACATTTCTTAGGGATTTTCATAACATATTTATATACAGTTATGTTTTCCTCAACATTAGGATCCCCATATCCCAACTTCCTTTATAGCTAGGTCAATCTTTCACCACCCAAACTTCTCCTAGTCACTTATCTCTGTGCCTTCACATACGACGTTCCTCTTCTTTAAATATTTTCAGAGTTCCTTCCACATCACTCCTCAAATTCTCTGATTACTTTATACTTCATGTACTATATGTAGACTTCTGACTAGTCCTAGCCTATATTAACGTTCTACAACTTTTAATTCCTCCAGCACTTATTAATAGTTTATACCACAAGATCATAATCTTGCTTACATTTGTCTCTGGGTATGATGTGAAAATATAAGGCTTGTTCTTACAACTAGATGACAAATCTTTTGAGACAAGGGCTCAAACAGTTCATCTGATCTCCCATAATATCTACTTTAGTGCTATCATTCAGCCAAAAAAGACTTACTGGGCATCTCTTTGTGTTCTTCTCACTGTATAATACATTATGATTATGGAAGAAGTGAGTAAAGATAATTGTTATAGTAAGCTATAAATAAATGTTTTGTGTTCAAATGAATAAATGCAGTAATGGATTGTATTTTGCCACATTGTGGGTATTTCTTGGATTTGGGCCTTACCCTGGGCTCTAGAATTTCCATGGAAGGGCCACCTTCCAAGCATATTCTTTTAGATACATCCTCTAATGTAAACAAAAATTTTCAACTCTTGCTACAAAATTAGCACCATTTGAGACCCACAATTATATGTTCTTCAAATGCATAGGTGACACTCAATTCAAATAAAAAATAAACTCTGATCTTCAGAGCAACGTGAAGGACTAGCAGGGTTACTGGACTAAGAGTCAGGAATGTAGGCTTTATCATTAGTTGTGTGATATTGGACAGGTCACTTAGCTGCTTTAGGCATGGGTGAACAAGGTCTGTGGACCTCAAGCATCAGCATCACTTAGGAGCTTCTTAGAAATGCAGACTCTCAGGCCTACTAAATTAGAATATACATTTTAACAATATCTCCCAGCTGATCTGTATACACATTGAGAAACATTGTGTATTGAGAAACATTGCTCTGGACTATAAGATTTTTGAGGACAGAGACTTTATCTTATTCACAACTATATCCCTAATATCTATTATCAAACCTAACACATAGCAGACATTCAATAATTTGTCAAAAGAATGAATGAAGATGTAAATAGAAAGGACTAATATTGATTACTTCTCTCATCCTTTCCAAGTCTAATACTCTATAATTGTATGTCAATTGATTTCAACATAAGCAAAATGGGACTTTAGACTAAATCCTGTTTGGGAGCTAATGTCTCTGACCTATTTTTCCATCCCTTAAGTGATATGTCAACTCATAGAACAATATTCTTAGTTGAATTAGATGAAAAACACTGGCGACTAAAGGGTCTGTGTGTTCCTACTATGACAATATTTGTATATACTCACTGAGAACTTAGATCTTGGCATTTAAATTGTTCCATAAGTTTTTAGGAGTGAAAAAAAGTTGTCCTGGTCAGCTGTTTTTATGGCTCCTGTCTGCTAGCTGGCTCTAAATAATAACAGGAAGAGAATGTATACCATTATTTAGTGCTACTTGCCAAACTTGATGCACTGGATTTCTTGTCCCTCTTCTACTACTTATCTCTTGCTTTCAGAGAGTTTAAATAATCTCATATCCACTCCTGTGCTTCTGACTGTCCCAACTCTCTTGGCTTCCACGTTTTACTAAATATAAATTGCATAAGCTCATGTCCTCTCTAACAAAACTCAGTTATTATTGTAACATTCTAAGCAAGAACAAAATTTCCAGAAATATTCATAATGCAATAACATCTGCTCATGTGATTCTGCCATTGCAATTTGGCAATATAGATTTTGTTGTCTAGTTACCAATACTGCTGAACAGAAAGTATCTATATGTGGGCACATTAGACATCAGATTTTCAGGCATTCAAAATAATATAAGTTTTCACTTATTTTTGCAAAATGCTGATATATTATCTACTCCAATTCCTTTTGTAGTCCTTAAATAAATTGATTCCTTAGAAACTGAATGTAAATGTGCTACTTGCATAATTTCTATGTCTAATTCTGGTGCCTTTCTGAAAATCTCCAGCAAATTTTCAGCCCTCAAGTTTCCAAATGTTCTACCCCTTTTCATTTCTGGGTCTTTGTGAATAAGTGAATTGACCACTGTGTGGATCTGTGTGAACACCTGTTGTCATGAGCAGTGATGGTCACAGAAGCAGAGCAATGGAAATAAAAATCACTCATATGGTTCCTACATGAAAACACTGTTGCTAACTCAGAGCATAAGACTGAAAGTCGGGATATGGCAAGAGATAATATTTCTGTAGGATGAGGCTTTATGTTTCTGTCTCTGTATGTTTGTCAATAAAATGGAATTATGGAATTAACTACCTTATTCCCTACTATTATCCCAAGTGATCTTAATGTTTGTAATACAAGTCCCTCAACTGTTTATCTCCAATGATATAAATAAGCCCCTAACTGACATTTCCATAAGAATGGTGAGGAACTGATCACTGATGTCAACCTGCTAATCATCCTATCATGGATGAAAATATTGATGTTTGTTCATGACTATTAAGATTTTAGCAGAATCTGTGCTAGAATGCATAATAGTGCATAGTTAAAAACCTTGCTGGGGAAAAAAATATGACCCAGATTGCCACAAACAAATTTGCAACCTGGCTAAAAAGCAAACCATCTAATTCCACACATAGCAGTATGCCCACATTTTAAATTGGTTAATAATGAACATAGCATGATTGAAGAGTCTGGCTTTCCTCTTTGGACACTTGAAGTGTTTCTGAGATATTTATAAACACACACAAAAAAAGCAGTAGCTCTGAAAACCCAGGCATTCGTCCAGGAAAATTATTAGGTGCTAAGGTCTCTGTGGCATTTCCTCTTCCAGAAGTCAAACCACAAAACTCCCCGGTAGCCAAATATCTTAAAAATTATCTGGCATTCTCTAAAATCTAATCCAACCCTGTTTAAATACAATCCTGACAAGAGATAGAAAGCCAAGCAAAATGACATCTAAATGCCCCTTCTGGCTCTATCTTTCCTTAATTCTTCTATTCAGAAGTTGAACAAGAAATCCAACTGCATTCTTTATTATTAATTTTGTTATATTATTTGTAAAACACTGACTAAACATGATACATAACCAATGTCAACCCAAAGATACAATTTACTTATCTTTATTTTTAAATATCACTTTAAGTATCTTCCAGCTTCTACACTAGATAAATACAAATCTCAGAACTAGAATCAAATACACAGTCATTAAAGACCAAAAACCACAGATGTCACAGGCTCCATGTGGTCAATGCCTTTAAGCATATAGTCTGCTACAATCTGTACCAACTGACACTTCCAGGTGGTATATAAAAGAAGCCCCAGGGAGGCTGCATTGCTTCAATCTAGCTGCAGGGTAACATATATCGCAGAAATCGAGTTTTATTCCTAACGTATTTCCCCTGCTAGATGATCTAGGTGATTCTTAATTGCCTTCTTTCTTCTCCTTAAATTTATCTTGGGGGAAAGTGAGTATACAATTTCTGTTATTTTGTGAGACTATAATATTTATGTGGATGCTGATGTTGGATGAATCGCTGCCCCTACTGCGAATCACAGTGGCAGGATTGTATTGGGGTGTCTTAAGGAAATTACAAGTGCTAGAACAAGGCTTATTATAAGTCAGTGATGCAAGTCTGCATTCCTGTAAAATAAATTGATGAGTCAATTCAACATTGCCAGAACAAGGATTTTCTAGAAGCATTTTTGGAATATTTTCTTGCTCTACCTGCTTGACTTAAGTGCAAAAGAGAACGAACAGATGGCTATGATATTTACTCTCCCATAGGGAAGAATGGTATATCAGATCTCTTGCACCTATGTCTTTCTGGGCCATGTATCTCTTCAATATGGGTTCAATCCTATACCAAACTCTGAGATCAGTTCTTCTAGGAGGCAGGAGAAACATAGGGAGCCTTAGGTCAGCCAGTAGCTTACCTACTCAAAATCAAACCACCATGCTGACGTCCCCATGCTGCCCTGTACTCTGGTTCCCACCTTGGTTTTTGTGTATCAGATTCTAATGTGTGGCCTAGTTCCTATAACTAGATCTTGGTCTACTGCCACAGTAACTAAGTACTTGCCTTGGTTTCTAGATTATTTTTCCAGGTCTAGGATTCTGCCTGATCATTGAGACCAGGCAGAACATTGGATCTATCCCCAAACCACAACTCCTATTGCTGTCTTAATGATGTCTGCTGAAGTTCCACGTGACAACAATTTGCTGCTGTTGTGCCTGCATTGTCTGTCAAAATTTAGTGACAAATATCCCATCTTTTCATCTTGTATCCCATATTCTTGTCCTGCCCATTTAGTAATTGGTCAAATTTGAGTTTCAGTCATCCTTGGTCTGACCCATTCTAAACTACAGTTGTGATGTGGGGTAATAATTTGTTAAAATGAGTAACCCCGAATAAGCAATCAGTCAAAACATAAGCACCCCATGGAAATATTAAGCATAGCCATATATTAACACACTTCAGAGATTTAATGGGATACTTCTGAAATTGTCTGTTACTTATTGTGGTGGTTTGGAGCTATGTACACCAGAAAAACATGTTCTTAAACTTAATCCATTCCTGAGGATGTGAACTCTTATAAATAAGACCTTTTGATGAGGTTACTTCAGTTAAGATGTAGCCTGGCTGAATCAGGATAGGTCTTAATCCTATTACTGAAGGCCTTATAGCAGGGGTTCTTAACCAGGGGTCCACGGAAAGATTTCAGGGGGGTCCATGAGCTTGAATTGAAAAAAAATCAACTCAATTAGATGTCCAACATGGTATGCATGTTGCCTTGTCAAAACTACACCACAATTTAATGTTCTTATTCAAGATAAACAACAGTCTGCATATTGAAATGTCTTTAAAATTTTAACTTTAACTTTCCTATATTTGTGATGTATTGGATTATTATTTAATGTGTTAAGAAAGAAGTACACGTATAGTATTATAGCATATGTTTTTATTTTAGTAAATGTATTTCAATATATGTAACTGATTTCCTTTGTAATTTTATTTTATACATTTAAAAACATTATTCTTGTGGGGACGCGTTGGTACAGGTGTGAAATATTTATTAAATAATACACAGTATAGTGTGGATTTAGTACAATTTTTATTTTGATGTAGCATGTTCTGACTGCAGTGGATAACTGCCTGCAAAAAGATTGGTAAGGATGGCGGAGATGGCTTTATGGTGCCGTGGGAAAACTCTAATTTCTAAATGTTTGCCGAAAATGACCATCTGAACAGATGTTGAACTGTGTTAGGCTATCAGGTATTGAAATCATGGGAAAGTTGTAAAACTTAATTTTGAATAATCCTAAAATTTAATTTAAAGACATGCTGATGTTGAGTGTCAAAAAACTATCTGCCGATGTTTTCTGTTCCTTCCTCCCCACCCCCTGGGGCATCGTGCAGAACTGTGTGGAAGAGAGTGTGGTCTATGATGTGAACTGTGGTCCATGCTCGGTGGCAAGGCCCCAGGATGTGTATATCCATTGCGGGTGTTGTGTCACACGGATGAAGGATGGTGGTGTGGGATGTTGTTGGAGGTGTGGGAGGTGGGGAACATAGGAATCCCTGTAATTTCTGAGTAATATTTAGGTAATCTTAGCACCTTTAAAAATACATATATAAATATATATAATAACATTTATGTAAACAAATGCACATATATGCATATGTATTTATATATCATTTTACAAATATTTGTATGTATTGTGAAAAATTTGATTTTTACCCACAATAAAAAATTTTAAAAAAACACTATCTGCCGCTACATTCTGAAAAGGGATCTGTGGTTTTCACCTGACTGGCAAGGGGGTCCATGGAACAAAAAAGGCTAAGAACCTCTGTCTTATAGGGAAGGTCACACGGACAGAGAAAGCCAGAGGGAGCAGCCAGAAGCTGAATATCAATGGAACCAAGAAGACAGGAGAGGCTGCCATGTGCTTTGCCATGTGACAGAAAAGCCATGCACCAAGCATCACAGGCAGCCAGTCCCAGAATACCACAGTCTTCTTTGAGAAAGCATCACTTTGATGATGCCTTGATTTTGGACTTCTCCTAGCCTCAAAACCATAAGTCAATAAATTTCCATTGTTTAAGCCAACCCATTACATGCTATTTGCTTCAGCAACCAGGCAACTAAAACACTTAGATATTATATATCTTAAAGGTTTGGGATTTCTTTTTCCCCCTAGGTGATCTAAGGGCATCTTAATTGCCTTCTTTTTTCTTCTTTCTTCAAGTAATGGGAATAGGATCAAACCTGTGTTTTGTCTGTTTATTAGGATTCTTCATTTCAAAAATTGCTTCAAATTTAAATCTTCATGGAATGTCTCTGATTTTATAAAAGATTTCACACTGAAGTTTTTTTATTTGATTATAGCTCTCAGATCCATCAAATGAAGGAGCATTTGCCTAATTAGGAAACCCTCTTTAAGATCACAAACCCTCATGTCAAGAAAAAAGAGAAAAAAGGATGATCTTCAACACTTTTTTGATACCTTGTTCTTGGTGTTTGATGCTTCCCTATAAAGTAAAGCCACAAGCTCTAGAATTTGTATTAAGAATGATATATTCTAATAGTAATTTTCAAACACTAGATACAGCTGTAAGATTTAGAGAGTTCATTAATAGTCAGGAAACCTGACTGTAACTGGATTAACCAATTTACTAGTCAACAGACCTTGTGCAGGTCACTCAACCTCTTTGAACCATGGTTTATTTTTCTATAAAAAGGAGATAATGAGCCCTGTCTCAATTACCACAAAAACTGTGAAAGTACTTTGAGGTTGTAAAGCTCTATTCAAATAAAAGGAATTTGTTTTACTAAAGGACAGGGATTGCTGAACATTTATAAAGGGGAATTTTTGTCCCTCCATATTCATTAACTGAAGAATAACTATGAGGTAGTACTTTGTACACCCAAAATATATTGTAGAGAAAGCAGACCTGAGAAGCCTGTAGTCGTGTGATATACTTTGGTAGTGAAAAAAGTATCAGCTTTAGCCCAGGAAAGCCTCAGTTTGAGTCTAAACTATGCCACTTACCATTTCATTTTAGGCTAATGCAACTCTTTGAGTCTTTGCTTCCTCGTCTATAAAATGTATATAATATTTACCTCATAAGTGATTTTATTAATTGAATAATGGATAATAATGAATGCAAAGAACTTAACACAGCATCAGCACAATGTATAGCGCATGGGAAGCACTCAATAAATGTCAGTTATCATTATGATTAATAATATTAATATTATTCTTATTATTGAAAACCTAGACATTTTTCAGGATACTATGAGTGCTCTCACACTTCCCCAAACCACAATTGTACTATATCCTAACACCCACAACCCTCACAGGGAAGCTTTGCAGAATAAAGAAATGCAAAACCTAGAAAGTGATCACGGAAGGGAAGTTGGTTCAAAAGGATAAGAAGCATGCAGTTTTCATCTTTCCTGAAAGAGAAGCTGAAGTCTAAGTTTATAGCATCAGCCCAAATTGAATGACACAACACAGCTTAGAATGCTACATTAGTGGGCCAGTTGGTCAGGCATAGACAACAGCTGAATCTGATCAGATGACCGCAGGTCAGCATTTCAGATTTCAGATTCAAATTGGGTTTAAATAAGGGAAACCAGCAGAATTTAGGCCAGAAGATGAGGAAAAGGAAAACAGATGGAGTGGTTCACACAGAAGCATAGCTGGGGTTGGACACAAAAGGTGCCTGTCTGACAGCCCACTCTCTGTTTTAGATTTAAGCATTAGTGTGAGTATGAGTGATTAAGGACTAGCAAATACATGCATTATCAGTGAATGAGGCAGTGCTTTCCAGATGCTGGTGACTACAGGAGAGGTTCTTGATCCCTAGGGAGTCCAAAGAGTTCTAAAAGCCCCCTTAGCTATTTTTACACGTGTATATGGGGCTGACGAATTAACGTGGAGATACCTAGATAGTGTGTTGATCAGGCATAGCAGTAGGATCTGGCCTAAAATTCTATACTCTCTGCCTTTTGGTATTGTTATATGATACATATGCTAACTGTGCCCATCAAGCTTTTTATAGATATTTTCTGTTTATGTTAGGGTTGGCTAGGGGAGAGGATGTGGTGGCAAAGAAAAGAGAGGCCTTGATAAACATAACGCATTGTAGTTTTGATCACGTACTATTCTTAATGCTTTACACATGATTATCTTATTTAATCTTCACAACCTCCCTTTGAGGTAGGTATTATTATTATTATCCTTATTTTCCAGATGCAAACTGAGGTACAGTGAGGCTAAGTTACTAGTAAGTAGTGAATCTGGGATTCAAACCTAAGCAGCCTATCTCCAATTTTCCTAGCGCCAATATTGAGCATCTAGCAGTGGTCAATAAGTATTTGCCCAATCAATGAATAAATAAATGTTGGATGTTAAAAAAAAGTTGTAATTGTATTGTACACCCTTATCCTCTTAGATTACAAGTACACTGGCTATGAAGAAATTTTTTATGCATTTCTTGTAACTACTACTTTCTCCCACACAGTCCCTGCATACAGATACTTGGTAATGGTGATGGAAATAGAGTTAGATTCCATGCCTAATAGACATTTCAAACCCGCCATGTCCACAACAGCACTCTTCTTTGTATCTCCCAAACCAGCTCTACCTTTAGCCCTTCTGACCTCAATTAATCCTATTTGCTTTATCTTTAGAGTATTTCCAGACTCTAACCACTTCTCATTACTCCCACTGCCACCACCTTGGTCCAAGCCACTGCCAATGATCACCTGGATTACAGCAATAACTGGTCTCCCTGCTTCTGCCTTGGCCTTTTTTAAGCAGCCAGAGTTATCCCATTAATAATCTAAGTCATATCATGTCATTCCCCTGCTCATTTCAAGGGCTCCCATCTCACTCAGAGTAAAAGGCAAAGTCCTTACAATGGCCTACAAGGCCCTCAGCAATCTGCCTCCAACCCCCACCCCCGATTATCTCTCTGACCACATCTCCTTAATCTCTACCTCTTCCTTTCATACTCCACTCCAGCTACACTGGCCTCTCTGCTGCTTCTCTTCACAAGGAATGCTCCCACATAAGGACTGACTTTTCTATGTCTGAAATATTTTGCTTGTATGTCATCTCAGTGAAGTATAGCTGCACCACCATACTTAAAATCACAACTGCCCCCTGCACTCCAGGTCCCCTTACCCTGTGTTGCAGTTTGGTATTGTTTATGAATTCCAAAAACAGATATTGGATTATGTTTGCAAACTGGTCTGTTCCTCTGGGTATATTATATTGTATTGGATTCAGAGGTTTCACTTTTACTTGATTAAATAATGATTAAGGCTTTGATTGGGCCACATCAGTAGAACGTTAAGTCCCTGCTCCCTTAGTGGGCAGGGACTCACAGAGAAAACTACACGGCAGAGGAAAGAGTTTGGAGTTTTTTAATGCTGGAGCTCCGGGAAGTAAATACACAGAGAAGCAGATACGTGAAGAAAGAGAGATGGCTTCATTAGGCACAGCAGAGGTCCAGGGAAGAGAGCCAAGCCGTTCACCTGATAGTTTACAACTGACCTTGTGGAGAAAACAGAGCAGCTAAGCCTGGAAAGAAATGAGCCCCAGGAGAGAGATGAGCCTTATGCCAGCCTACAGCTGAAATAGGAAGAAGCTGGGACCACAGAGCCTTGAGAGGAAGGAGGAATGCTGAACCTTTGCAGAGATCGCCCACCATCTTGCGTCAACACGTGGCAACAGACTTTGGATGAAAAAGTATTTCTTATGGTACCTTGAGTTGGACTCTTTATGGCCTGGTAACTGTAAGCTTCTACTCCAAATAAATACCCTTTATAAAAGCCAAAGTACCAGAGTTCTGGTACTTTGCATCGGCACCCCTTGGGCTGACTAATACATGTGGATTTATATATTTTAACCAAAATAAGATTATACCAATTACCACCTGCTTTTCTTACATCAACAATCTTCACCTTTCTATTTCAGTATGATTTCATCTCTTCCAATACCTATGCCACACTGAGATTTCTTCCTATTGAAATAAAACCATCATTTACACCTAGTTTATCAAAACCAGTATACAATCCAGAACAATACAGTGAAAGATCCCTTTTAAAGAAATATCAACCCACAGTTCTCTTATTTTAAAAATATTTCCAACATAAAGCATTCCTGTATTTAAAAATATTTTATGGCTGTATTTACCTGAATGTGATTTAAAATCTTTTAAGTATAAATTTATCAGTGATTTGTTGAATAAAATTGTAGAATAGATATTTAAAAGTACAAGGTCTTCAAATATAAAAATTAGAGAAAATTTGTTTAATTATAAGAAAAAGGTTTAGATCATTGTGACTGTTCAAAAAATTACCACAGGACAGCTCACTTTTGCAGGGTTTTTATTAGCATGATCATTACTCATCTGAAACCAATTTTTAAAATCTCACCTTTTCTGTTTTCACTAAATAATAAATTGTCTTTATTCTATGGCACTTTATTAAGCTTTTTCTGTCAAAAAAGGGAAACATTTCTGTTACCTTAGTGATAATAAAGAGTTAGGTGATAAAATTACAAAGACCCTAAAATTAATGGAAAATAAAAATTGCTTCTATTCAATAGATTTTTTTTCTTCAATATCCTTTAAATTTCAATATATTTTGGCTTTAGAAACAATTAATGAAAGCCCTACCATGCTGACTTTCTGAATGAATTCTCATTCTAAAGATAAAGTGCAAGTACACTACTTTTATAAAATTAATGAATCAATCCTTCTGTACAGGTTCTAATCTGTTGTTGTGTGTTGGAGATTTGAGGATTGTTTTTGCCTGCTGGGCTGCTAAAGGCAATATACCAGCAATGGGTCAGCTTTTAAAATAGGAATTCATTAGCTTACAAGCTTACAGGTCTGAGGCCGTAAAAATGTCCAAATAAAGGCATCATCAGGTGATGCTTTCTCCCCAAAGACCAGCTGCCAGCCATCCTGGACTCCTCTGCCACATGGCAAGGCAAATGGTGGAGTCTGCTGGTCTCTTCCTTCTATTCTGGGTTTCGTCACTTTCAGCTTCTGGCTTCAGTGGTTTTCTTGCTAT
>JAQZBX010065213.1:0-16355 GCA_029593785.1 Cabassous unicinctus | reverse complement strand
ATATTCTAAGTTTGTATTGTAAAGAATAACTGCAAAGTGTAACTTTGCAAATAAAAGATAATTTACCTAACTTTGGGGATCAAGCAAACATATTTTTAATACATTTTTTGTGGTAATACACTTGCTAAACCCAGTGCAGATAAGGTCTATGAATATAAATAACAAGATTTTAATTTTGATTTTTAGTTTGTATAGGTGAAATTATCACCAATGGAAAAATCGGTGACATAATATGAATAAAACATAATTAACAAACAATTAATTGTATTATATTTTTAATTAGGATTAGTAAAATGCTTGCACATTTTAGCAAACTTAATATTTTAGCATGTGCCCAGACATGAGAATGAATAAAAAAGTATAACCTGACTATTTGTTGTATATAAGAAACCTATTTTAAATAGAAAGATCTAGATAGATTGAAATAAGGGAAAAATTTATACCTTGTAAATATTATTTATAAGAAATCAGAAGTAGTTGCATTAATATTAGACAAATTAGACTTCAGAAGAAGGAATATTACCAAGAATAAAGAAAGACATTACATAACGAAAAAGGGGTCAATTCACTAAGAAGACATAGCAATCCTAAATATGTATACACCTAACAAAGAACTTCAAAACACATGGAGCAAAAATTGATAGAACTAAAGGAGATAGAGAAAATCAAAAATTATAATTGGAACCATCAGCATTCCACCCCAAAATACCAGAATAGATATTCTTTTCAAGTACACATGTGGCAGTTTGACATTAGTTATGAATTCCAAAAAGAGATACTGATTATGGTTGTAAACTGGTCTATTTCTCTGGGCATGATGCCTTGTGATTGTATTAGATTCAGCTGAGATGCCTTTGATTAAATTATGTTAAGATTAGGGTTTTGTTTAGACAACCATGCAGGGTTGATTCCCGGCCCCCTTGGTGAGCTAAATAAAGGGATAATCAATCAAGAAGGCAAGAGAAGTAGATACACAGAGAAGAAGAGAGGAAGAGAGACATCTCATTAGATACACCTGAGGCCTGGGGTAGAGAGATGAGCCTGACAGTCTACAACTGACCTTGTGAAGAGGACAGAGCAGCTGAGCCTGGCAAGAAACAAGCCTGGGAGAAAGTTGAGCCTTATGCCAGCCTACAGCTGAGAGTAGAAGATGCTGGGAGCACAGAACCTTAAGAGGGAGAAAGAAGGCTGAACCTTCGCAGACATCGCCTGCCATCTTACTTCAAAACGTGGCCAATGACTTTGGCTGAGAAAGTACCTCTCATGGAACCTTGAGTTGGACTCTTTAGGGCCTTGTGACTGTAAGCTTCTACCCCAAATAAATACCATTTATAAAAGCCAACAGAGTTCTGATACTTTGCATCAGCACCCCTTTGGCTGACTAATACAACAAGTAACATGTGCCAACACAAAACATACTTGGGCTAAAAAACAAGTCATACTATATTTAAGAAGTTTGAAATCATACAAAGTTTCTCTGACAGAAGAGATTTAAATTAGAAATCAAAAAGAAAAAGATATTCAGAAAGTCAATAAATATTTGAAAATTAAACATCAACTTCTAAACAACCCATAGGTTGAAGAGGAAATCACATAAAAAAATAGAATAGAATCTATATTCTGAATATATTGCCCTTACTACTTTCAGTCAAAATTATACTGGAGGTCCTTGCCAAAGCAGCAGGACAAAAAAATTAATGAAAGGCATACACACTGAAAAGGAAAAAATAAAACTGCTTTTGTTTGCAAATGGTATTACTTTAAATGTAGGAAACCCCAGAGAATTTACAAAAAAGATACTATAGCTAGTCAATGAATTAAGCAAGTTCACAGAATAAAAGGTCAGATAAGAAATCAATTACATTTTAACACACTAGCAATTAACAATTATAAACTGAAATAAAAATAAAAGCCATACTATTTTCATCAGCACTAAAATTAAGGCATGTTTAGGAAGAAATATACCAAAATATATTCAATATCTAAATACTGAAAATTTCAAAGTCAAATGTGAAAAGTAAAAAAAATTAAGAGATATATTTTATTAACATTTTTTTATCTTAATATTGTTTAGATGTTAATTTCTCCACAAAATTCATCCATTGTATCGACACCATACCAATCAAAACTCCAGCAGAATTTTTTTGTGTGTGTGGAAATTGACAAACTTCTTTTTTGTCATTAAATTTGCTTAAAACAAATTACATGTAAAATCAAAAGAAAGAAAATGGCCAAAATGTTTTTAAATTGCTTAACTTGTACTTGGCTATGAGAATCAATAAAGAGAAGAACAAATTTTGGGAACTCATATTATGTGAATTTTAAGACCTTTTTAAGCTGCACTTATCAGAATAGTAAGATATTGGTGAGCGATTAGACATAAAGATAAAAGAAAAGATTAGAGAATACAGAAATAGACTTGCATATATAATCAATAGCTTTCTACAAAAAGTTGCAAAGAAATTCAATAGATAGATAATAGTCTTTTCAACAAATGCAAGGGGAACAATTGGATATCCTGATAAAAATAAAAGTAAAGCAAAAGTAAAAGAAACTCTACCCATACTTTAAACCACTTACATGAATTAACTTGTAGTGGATTAAAGACCTAAATACAAAATCTAAACTCTAAATGTCTAAAAGAAAACATAGGATCAAACTTTTGTGGTTTCTGTTTGGTAAATTTCTTTAAAGAAAATATATAAATCATGATTTATATTAGAAAAATAGATGACACATTTAGACTTCAAAATTAAAAACACCATCTCTTCAAAAGACAATAATATAATAAAAAGAAGTCACAATGTGGAAGAAAATATCATCAAAATTAAAAACTTCTGTGCATCAAAAGATTTTGTCACACTAGTGAAAAGAAAATCTACTCAATGGGAGAAAATATCTGGAAATCACATATCCAATCAAGGTTTAATAACAAGAAAATATAAAGAAATCTTTCAATTCAACAACAAAAAGGCAAACAAGCCAATTAAAATGTGGGCAAGACACTTGAATAGACATTTCTCCAAAGAAGATATACAAATTGTCAATAAGCAAATGAAATGATGCTCAATATCGTTACCATTAGGAAAATGCAAATCAAAACCACAATGATATACCCACTAGAATGGCTACTATAAAATTTTAAAAAACAGAAACAAAACAGAAAATAACAATTGTTAGAGAGGATGTGGAAAAATAGGAACACTTGTTCATTGTCTGTGGAGATGTAAAATAGTGTAGCCACTGTGGAAAACAATGTCGCAGTTCCTCAGTAAATTAATTACGGAATTACCATATGACCTGGCAAATCGCACTTCTACGTCTAAACCCCAAACAATTTGAAAACAGGGACTCTGACAGATATTTGTTCATAGTAATGTCCATAGAGGCATTATTCACAATTGTCAAAAGATGGAAGCAACTCAAGTGTCCATGAACAGGTGAATGGATAGACAAAATATGGTATGGAATATTATTGAGCCATAAAAAGGAATGAAGTTCTTATGCATAAAGCAATGAGGGTGAATCTTGAGGACATTATTTTGAGTGAAATAAGTCAGAAACCAAAGGACAAATATTGAATAATATCACTGATATGAAATAATTTAAACAAGTAAAGTAGAATGGAAGTTTCCAGGGCCTGGAGTGGGGGTAGAGAATGCAAAGTTAATGTTAATTTGCAGTGATGGAAAAGTTTTGGTAATGGATGATGGTGATGGTAGTACAACATTGTGAATAAAATTAACATCACTAAATTATATATTTGAATGTGGTTAAAAGAGGAAATTTTAAGTGGTATGTAGGTTACTAGAAAAAATTGTTTTAAAAAAAGCATCAGACTGTACAACATAAACAGTGAACCCTAAAGTAAACTATGGACTTCAGCTAAGCATAGTTATAATAACATTGTTTCATCAATGTAACAATGTAACAAAATTATCACATTAGTGCCCAGTGTTAACAATAGGGAAAACTGTGTGTTTGAGGGGTTATATGAGAACTCTGCACTTTCTGAATGATTTTTCTTTTAACTCACAGCATCTAATTTTTTAAAAAGGATGCTGATTCCTCAGAATTAAAAATAAAACATATTAAACTCAATAATTAAAAACAAGCAACCCAATTAAAAATTGGAAAATATTTGAAACGGCATTTCAAAAATGAAGATACACAGATGGCAAAAAAGCATATTAAAAGATGCTCAACATTATTAGTCATTATAGAATGAAAGTTAAAAACACAAGTCTTGCCACTACACAGCACTAGAATACTAAAATAAAAAGTAAAATAGATTATTAAGTGCTGGCAAGAGTGCTGAGCTACTGGAACTTATATACATTGCTGGTGGGAACACAAAATATTACAGAACTCTAAAAAACAGTTTCATAGCTTCTTGGAATGTTAAAAATGCACTTATCATTTGCTGCAATAATACCATTGTAGATATGTGTCTATAAGAAATGGAAACATTTATTCACATACAATTGTATGCATATGGTTACAGCTGTTTTATTCATAATTATCAAAACTGGAAACAAACTACATATTCTTCAATGGGTGAATGGATAAACAAGTTTTTTACATCCACACAATGGAATACTAGGTAGCACAATTATGGTATAAAATATTGATAAATGCAACAACATGGATGAACTTCAAATGCAGCATAAGAAACTAGATTCTTAATTCATAAATAATATATGATTCCATTTTTGTGATATTCTTGAAAAGGCAAAATTATAAGGGTACAAAGCAGAATGGTGGTTGCCAGGGCTTAGTTGTGGGGAAATCATTTATCAAAGGGTGACATAAAAGAACTTTTGGGGGAAAGGTAGATGTTCTCTATCTTGATTGTGGAGATGATTAAAAGACTACACATTTGTCAAAACTCAATGAACTGCACATTGAAAAGTGTAAATTTTACTGTATGTAAACTATACCCCAATGTGCAAGAGTGATTGTATTTCTTTAAAAAAAAAAAAAAAGAGTATTTGCCTTTACTGTAGGGCCTCCATTAAAGAATGTGTATTTTTATAAATAATTTAGGAAACAAACCCTACTACAAGCTAATTATATATCTCAATATAGAGCATTCAGGAAAAGATTCATCATTTTGCAATTTTATTTAAAACAATTTATCCTTGATTGTACTCTGAGAAATTGATATTCCAAAGAAAAAGATACCGGAATTGTATGTCCTGTCTTGTTTCCCATTATCTTTTAATTCTAACTTGTTATCAGTTGTCAAAACAATCCAAGCCTAACACCTAACAGCAAGCCAAGTATCTTTTTTTAAAATCCATAATCTCATCAGGACTTTATATATCTTTAAGCTTTGCCTGCACACTCACAACTTCAGAAAACAGGGAGTCAGTGAAATAGTGCATAAAATATTAGGACATTGAAAGCCCGTGCCTGCTTAGGGGAGTGTGTAATTTAATAAAATGTTCATTGATGTCAGCAGACTGGCTCATCAGACTTGTGTTGATGCCAATGCCTGCAGCATAGAGACTCCCACTCCTTCTAATTAGATGACTGAAGATTACATTTTCCCTTGGAGAAGGATACAGGGTAGGAGAGCTGTTCTTAAAGGGATTTAGATTACACATGTCTGAAGGAAGAGAACAAAAATAGGGAAGGGCACATAGGGAAAGCCAATGAGGGAAACCAACTTGACAGAACTGCATTATTTATAAGAATGAAAGTTATGAAATATACCACCAGGCTTCTATTGTTCCTTCTTCATTCGCATATGAATTTCTAACATAAATTATAAATAAGGGATAATATTTTCAAGTCTTCTGTGCTAAGCTTTCTAACAATCCTTGTATGTCCTAGAGAAATTAAAGTGCTACAGGCAAGAATTCAATGTATTGTATTTAACATTCTATTGTCTAGGAATGTCCATTAGTTATACCTTTTAAAATTATATCTGAAAAGTTCAACTTAATGAATTCTCAAAAGAAGTTGAATTATGTATCATTCACATAGCTAGGAAGGACTTTTCATTGGAGATCATACAAATGAAAGTTTTGTTCACATTGCAGAAAAAGCAAATATTCTGTGATGATTTTCATAAAAGTGTTTTATTAATACTTTAAATATTCTATTTCTTATTCCAACTTAAATATTAAAGATAATCTGGTGATAAAATATATTAGCTCTGTATTGTTATAAAGACAATTTTATATTTTAAACAGTCCCTCTAAAGTTTTTGACAGTATCAACTTGAACATTTTGAGTTATCTGACAATGTTTCAAATTCCCACAGCGTGATAATGAAATATCCTTGACGAGGAATGTTAATATTTCGATAAAGGACAGTGAACAGTATTATGTGGACAGCATTTTGTATTTTTAATAATTGTATAAATATACTCATGAAATAAAACAGAATCATCCCATTTAAAACCAATAGTAAAGAGAAAAAAATATGGTACAATAACTGACTTGGTTATGTAGCCATCTTATTTCTTCTTTCTTACTCTCTGTCAACACAATGTGTTGCTCCTTAATGGCTTGATTTGCCTTTTGTACTGAATAATTTAGCAAAATATTTCAAAATATAGTATAATAATTTAAATTATATTTTCCCATTATTTCAGTAGAAACATCAATTTTTTTATCATCTGCCACTTCATTAATTCATACAATGAACAATTATTTAATATCTAATATGAATCAACTACAGTGTTATATAATCAGAATATAAAGACAAAATAATACTCTTACCTAAGCTTAAAATTCAAAAGGGGAAAGTAGACTTATTAACAATGTCAACTGAAGAAGCTGAATTTTTAAAGTTAATACAATGCATGTATCTTTAAGTTTTCCCATAAAATATGTTGCTCTGTGACTATATCTGGAATGAATTAATGTCAGTTTTTGGATTAGAGGTTTTGGGTGTTAAGTTCCCAGGGTATGGCTAGAAATAAAGTTATTTAGTACTGAATTTCAAATTTTATTTTCTTAACTCTACTGTAGAACAAATGCCTCAAAAGTCAGGAATTTCTTAGATTTGTAAAGCTTTACTATAAACTTCATCATGGAAGCAGCTTATTATAACATGTAGGAGAATTTCTACCCTACTAGAAAAGGGAAACTGTTACAGATTCTGAAGAATGGCTCTCAGGAGGAGAAGGAGAATGGCAAATGATCAAAGATCATTCATCTCTTGGATCTTGGTTCTTTCATCCTCATCCAAGCCAGTCAACATCCCCAAAGCTCAAATGAAGGATGGGGAGGAAGGCTTAGGGCACACAGACTGAGTGGAAATAAATGGTTGATGAATGTGTATACTTGGATGAGTTGTAGGGAAGGCTTACAAGCTCCATAATATCTAGTAGGTACAGAGGAAGTTACTTGTAAACCACAATAGAATTGGGAAAGATGGAAGAATTGGCAAAAAAACAAAAACAAAAACAAAAAACAAAAAACCTACAGAGTTCAGGTACCACAGATTTCATCAGTATATCACTACAGGATGCCACTAAAAATCACTAAGCCACTACACTACAACAGATATCAGCACAACTTTGTGGGAATCTATTAGAATGGCCACTGTATTAGTCTGCCAATGGGGAGCCAATGCAAAGTACCAGAAATCTGTTGGCTTTTATAAAGGGTATTTATTTGGGGTAAAATCTTACAGTTACAAGGCCTTAAAGAGTCCAACTCAAGGTTGCTTCTCACCAAAGTCAGTTGCCACATGTTGAAGCAAGATGGTGATTGATTTCTGTGAAAGTTCAGCCTTCCCCTCAGGGCTTCCTTTCTCTTAGCTGCAGGTTAGCATAAGGCTTGTTTCTCAGGGCTTCCTCTCTTTCTCCTGGAATAGGGCTCATTTCTTTCAAGGCTTTCTATATCAGTCTCAGCTATGCTGGTCTCTTTCAAAGGTCAGCAAACTATCAGGCAAATGGCTCATCTTTCCCAGGGGTTCCAGCATCAAAAAAGACAGAGCTTTCTCTCTTCCTGTTTGTCTTCTAGAGTGAGTATCTGTTTATATAGGCCCAACCAAGTGGGAGGGGACTCAACCTAAGTCTTGCCTTACTGACATGGTCAAACCAAAGACCTAATCTTAACAGGTAATTTAATCAAGGGCCCCTTAATGGAATTCAATACAATCAAAGGGTATCACACACAGAAGAATAGATTAGTTTACAAATATAATCTTTCTTTTTGGGGTTTTGTAAGTAATCTCAAACTGTCACAGCCACCACCACCATTGCCCACCTCCTCCTGCAAAAGAGTATAGTATAGTTATTCGGGGACTAGCTACTTTGTAACTCAGACCAACAGGGTCCTAAGAAACCAAGTACTACCATCAGGAGACTCTGTAACCTTCCCTGCAATATTCTGATCTCCTGCTCTTCCCTATTAGTCTTTCACTGTGTTTCAGTTTGCTAAAAGCTGCTGAGTACAATGTACCAGAAATGTGTTGGCTTTTATAGTGGGAATTTATTAGGTTAAAGGATTACAGTTCTGAGGCTGTGAAAATGTATAAATCAAAGCATCATCAGAGATGCTGTCTCACTGAGGTCAGCTGCTGGTGGCCCTGGAATCCTGCCTCGTGGCAAGGCACAATGGCAGCTCTGCCAAGCTCTGCCTTCTTCTCCAGGTTCACTTTCTCCCCCAAGTCAGCTATAGACAATCAGTCACATAGCAGTGTCAGCCCATCTCTCCCCTCTTCTCTGGGCCCATTGCTTCAGCTTCAGGCTGCTCCATCTGTGGCTTTTCTTTCTCCTAAGTCCATCAACATCTGGAGGCTTTTCTCTGTCACTTTGACTTTTTATCCCTCCATTTTGTAAAGGACACCAGTAAGAGGATTAAAACCCACCTTGGGTCCCACAATCTAATCATAGGCCCTTAACTAAAGCAAAATAATCAAAAGGTCCCATCTACAATGGGTTTATACATCTACAATATGTTTAATTCAATAATGGATTAGCTCTAAGGACATGAACTTCTGGGGTGAACACAACTTCAAACTGTGACACACTCCATGTATGTTCTTCAGTCATCCCCACCACTGCTGACAGTGTTCTAATTTACACAGCTAGTTGGTTTTCCTCCAATAGTCAAGCACCCATGAAAATTGCTGATCACACTGCTCCATTCCCTGCTTGTCAAATTTCCATCTAACTCTTGTTCTACCAGTCCCAGAATTCAGGCTATAACATCTGATAAGCATTATAAAGCAAGGCAGGAGTGTACAACAGAGGAGTGGGAATGGGAAAACAGTAAAACAATAAAAGTTATTCAGCAGCAGATTGAAAGAATGGACATGTTAAGAAGATAGAGAAATGCAACCTAACAGGTGAGAATGTTGGTGAAAGAAGGCATGCTACCTGTTTTAGTTTGCTAAGCTGCCCAGATACTATGAAATATGGTGCCGTTAACAGTGGGAATTTATTAATTTAAAAGCTTACAGTTTTTAGGCTGAGAAAAATGCCCAAATCAAGGCATTATTAGGTGATGCTTTCTTCCTGAAGACCAGCTGCTGGCATTCCTGGACTCCTCTGTCACATGGCAAAGTACATGGCAGCATCTACTGGTTTCTCTATTTCTCTTCTGGTTTGCAGTGCTTTCAGCTTCTTGCTTCTATGGCATACTCTCTGCATATTCATCCCATTTATAAAGAATTCCAGTAAGGAGATTAAGACCCACCCTGGGCCACACCTTAACTGAAGTAACCTAATGGAAATATCCTACTTACAATAGTTTTACACCCATAGATATGGATTAGCTTTAGGAACATGACTTTCTGGGGGTACACAGAGTCTCAAACCACCACACAGCCCCTTTAATTGTTCTTCTTCTAAGAGTAAAATATTTGCAATCTTCTTGTCACTGAAGGAAAAAGGGTAAAATTCATAGCAAAGCTCAACAATCAGTATTTAGTATAGCACAAACAAACACACTAGAAAGAGATCAAAAGCCCTCTTCAGGGCCAACATTTGATAAGTGCTTACTATAGACGAGTAATATTTTCAGATAGTTTAAACATTGTTTCTTACTTTCTATTATTTACTGTTCTGGCAAAGGACTATTTATTACTTAGCTTTTTATCCCCAGCATCTAGCATAAATCCTTCTTTATATAGTACTCAAATTCTTGGAAAGGAATATTATTAATCTATTTCCCTCACAGGATGACAAGACTAAGTTGTATTAAGAATTAATCCCATTTAATTAATAAATCAAAGAAGTGTGAAGGATTAATTAATACATCCAATGCAATAGAGCTAGTAAGTGGCTAACAGGGATTTTAAAATAGTCTTTCTCTTTCCTCTTTACTATACTGTGTTCAAATAATCAACTGTTCATAGCTTGCAAAATAATAAAAACATAGTTATAGAGGGGAAAACAAAATAGAATCACAAGGAAAGTGGTTAAATAATTCTTTTCTAATATATATATATATTTTTTTTTCAGAGTAGACATTTATTAGTGATTGTGGTAGACATACTGCCAAGTTGGCCCCCAATGATCCCCTCTTTCTGCTGTTCCTGCTGCCATGTGACCACTCCCCTTGAGCTTGGGCTGGTCTAGTGACTTGCTTCTAACCAAGAAAATACAGCAAGTATGAAGGGGAAGGTCTTTCCATGATTCAATGACAAAAAATTGTGACATCCATGTTGCCAGAAGACTTTCTGTATTGCTTTCTTGGCTTACATGTTTGAATGAATATGCTGCCAAGTTGGAGAGGCCCATGGGGCAGGGAAATGAGGGTAGACTCTGGCCAATAGGCACTGAGAAATTGAGGCGTTCAGTTCAACATCCCAAACTGAATCAGGCCAACAACCTTGTAAGCAACTCCCCTCTCCCCACCTCTGGATGACACCTTGATTGCAACCTGTGTGAGACCCTAAAGCAACTAGACTCAGCTAAGACATGCCTGGATTCATGACCTGCAGAAACTGCGAGATAATAAATGTATGTTGTTTTAAGTAAGTTTTGTGGTACTTTATATTATATATATCAATAGATACTGAATACAATAATATTCAAACAAATTAAAATTTAAAATTTACTATATATTCTAGAAAAAAGTATCAGCTGCTCTTGTGCATACAAATATATGTAGGAAAGGGACAAAATGTCCTAGTGGCTTACTGGTACTAGGAATATTTTCTTAAACTTAATGACATAATTATTTTGGTTCCAACTGCAATAAGATATCTCAAAAAGAAAATTTTTAATAACAAGCATTTTTTTTCATGAAAACCCATTGCATATTATCTTATTTCATCAATTCTAAGATGCAACCTTTTTTTCACATTTTACCATCTCTGAATTTGTAAAACATCTTGTAATTGATTGCATAGTTGAATTGTAAGCAGTTGACTTTCTTAGTGACACAAAGTAATGGTGCTCATACAATTGATACGATAATTGATAAATGTGTTAGTGGTCTAAATTATTTAAATATTCTTTATTTTTCTTTAATTACAGGAATAAAATTCAAGTTAAATGAACACACTAAGCCTTAGAAAGTCACACCTCAACTAAATAGACATACATTCCTCAGCTTAATGCACACAGTTACAATAGTTTTAAAAAGTTATTTTTTAAAGTTGTTCAAATTTAAAGATATACTCCTACTGAATCAATATAGTCATATTGACATGACATAAATTGAACTTGGGAATATAAGATAGTTTGTTAACCCATCACAAAATATATTCGATAATCATAGCCCCTAATGAACTATTATTTTTTGAGTCTTTTAAAAAGTTGCTTGTAATTATTTATCAGAGTTATGCAGCATTTTGTGAAGCATAAGGGCACATTCCTCTAGAGCACTTCTGTCTTAGTTCCTTGGTTTTTATGAGAAATACCACAGAATGGATTGTCTTATTGACTTACAGTTTCAGAGGCTGTATGCTGTGCTTCCTCTGGTCAGTGGTGATGTGACGGGTTGGCAACCTTTGGTTTCTTTGATTTGTATTCCTGCCTCGTTCACTGGGTGATGCTTTCTCCCTTCTCTTCTGGGTTCCACTGACTTCTGGTTTCCGGCACCTCCTTGCGGCTTTCTCTCACTATTTCTGAATTTCTTCTGCTTATAAAGGACTCCGGTGACCGGATTATGACCCTCCCTTACTCAGTAGGGCCACATGCTAACTAAAAATAACGTCTTCCAGCGACCCTATTTACAAGGGGTTACACCCACAGGAATGTGAATTAAGACCAAGAACGTGCATAAATCTGGAGTACATAATTCAACCCATCACAACTTCCATAAAAAAACATGTTAAAGATTGCAGTGGGATGATTTTTATTCTACCCTTACTTGAGGCATCAGTTTGTTAAAACTGAAAATAGATAATCAAAGTATAAGTCAGCAGCAGAGAATGTGTGGAAAATGGCTCAGGTATCAGCATTATATTGGTATTATTTCACCTTTTGTTTGACAACAGCTGTAGTTAGTAAAAGCACCTTAAAAAACTCAGGAAAAATAATGCATTTGTCCTGTCTGCTGTTACTGTATCTATGAACAAATATAAATAACTGAGTGGTTAGATAAGGCTTATTTTCACAGCAGTATGATTCACTTTTATATTCTTCCTAGCAAAAAGAGATTAAATCATTTTTATTTTCTATCTGTTCCTTTTCTTTCCTGTATGGCAGTTTTCAAAATTTTGTTTTTTTCTTTGTATTCTTCACTCTATTGTTTAGTTCATAAGCATCCTCTTGGTTGAAAAAAGAGAAATGACAACTTTCATTTAACACTAAAATGAAAGAATGTCCTTGGAGGTTTTGGGGGCAGCTGGTGAAGTCATTCTCAGCATGTTCAAATGGAGAGAGTGCTGCTACATCAGACATCACAGCAATTGTCTCAAGATGTAATTAAACTAATATTGAGGGATGAGATTTATTTGTCATTAAAGAAGACTTCTTTTATGAAAATACATTACATAGTATAGATTAAATATTTTCACTACTTTTTTAATAGAAAGACTTCTAGCAGAAAGGCCTTTTTGAAAATTTTCTATTGCTTTTCCTACTTACACTTCCACAGGAGGGAAAAAAATTCGTATGGACTATTCAATAAATAAATGTTCATTTATTTATTTTTTATAGCATTTTTTTAAGAAGAAGAAAATGGCAAATTGAACTTTATATCTGAAGTATCAATTATTTGGAGGGATACTCAAACACTAATACAAACAGATTGAGTAAAATCAAAGCAGACAGTTAAGGAACACAGTCTGATAATGTTGAGAAAGGTGTTTTTCTGGTTCTATTAATTAGTGATGATACATATGTATGAAACAAATATGGTGGATACTAAAGTGTTATATAATACATACTCAGTATTGATAGGACATACTCAGTTGGATCCAAAGATAGACCATATAGATGCAATGAAAACTTATGAAATTGGAAACTGCAAGTTGGAAAATGCATCCTCAAGTATGGATGAAGGGCATGTTTGAATTGGACCTGGCATAACCCAGCATGCAATATACCCCCGTTTATTTCTAAAACCATAGAGGACTAGAAAAATATCTCTCAATGCCACAAAATCAATTCTAGAGCTCACACTCAAAAGTAGCCACACTTCTTCCTGATCCTATGGTACTGGATTTGGACAATACTAACTGGGAACAGAAAGAATAAAAATCATTAAACTGTACTTGCTGATCTCACTATAGCTGAGGATAAATTTATTAAAGTTTTAAATTCTAAATAATAGCAAGCTGATAAATTAAACTTACGGCAAAATGACCAGCATAACATTCCAGAAGCCGCTGAACTGAGTCATGGAGTAGTTCCATCATGTCATGCCTTCACTAGCCTCTAATTGTGGGGGCTACAATCTATGTTAAGTTTAGAATTCAAGTTTAGGTTACTAGACAAGGTAAACTAAGATAAAGGAACATCTACTGGGCTTCTGATGTTTGCACTTACACATTCTGTCAACTAGACTACAATTGGATATTTTTGGGTAAATCCTGGGCACCTATTAGTCAAAGGCAGAGCACAGGACCCAAGTTTACCTTGGCTTCCAGTCATGATTATGTTACCAGCTTATCTTTGAAGTGCCAAGAGGTGACAGCTCATTTTTCATGTAGTTCTCTCCTGATTTTCTATTGCCTAGAACAGTAGCTGATGAAGATGTGCATTCTTGGGCCTTGACCACCATGACATCTTCAACTGAAGGACCCAAGCACCTGGAGGTTTTCACATGTACTCATGTGACTGGTGAGTGTGGACACCTGCCCAACATGCTAACGTATTCTTAATTGTATTTTATTCTCAAATTGCCCAAGTGACCTGAAATTCATGATAATATGTTCCCTCCTTACCTATTTCTAAACACGTCTCTCCTCATCTATCTCTCTTGATCAATTCTCTCCTCCACACTGGTTTCCAGTCATTTCAGCCAACATACCAAGCCCATTTCTGCATCAGAACATTTGTATTTGCTATTTCATGTGTGTGAAAAACTCTTCTGACCACATATCACAGATTTCATATTTCACATTCGCAATTCTCAGCTCAAATATCACATCCTCAGAAACTTCTTGACTATGCACTTTTAAACTGGCCCTCAAAGACATTCCTATTCACTTTATCTCATTTTTCTTACTAAGTTTTTTTTTTAAAGATTTATTTATTTATTTATTTATCCCCCCCTTGCTGCTTGTGTTTTACTGTGTCCATTCGCTGTGTGTTTCTTCCGTGTCTGCTTATCTCCCCCTTGCTGTGAGGTCCTGCTGCATCAGCCCACCGCGCTGCGCGGGCCGGCCTGCTCTCACAAGGAGGCCCCGGGAAGCGAACCTGGGGCCTCCCGCATGGTAAACGGGGCTCTATCGATTGAGCCACACCCGCTTCCTGCTGTGAGGTCTTGCTGCATCAGCCTACCGCGCTGCGCGGGCCGGCCTGCCCTCACAAGGAGGCCCCAGGAAGGAAACACAGGGCCTCCCATGTGGTAAACGGGAGCTCTATCCATTGAGCCACACCCGCTTCCCTGTTACTAAGTTTTATATCAATATGATAGTAGAAGTAATAGTGGTAGTAGTGGTAGTAGTAATAGTATTGACTTATAGTTTAAAACTTTAGCATTTATTTACTAAAATATATGCTGCATGAGAACAGGAAACTTATCTCACTTGCTCTTCATTGCATCCACAATGCACAGGACAGTATTTAGCACATTTTAGGTGCAACAAATGGAAGGAAACAAAGAATGAATGAAGAACTGAAGTCTTTTCTAAAACTAAGGAGCCTTCCTAAAGCCTTCTATCTCCTACCATGGATGAAGCATGTTCTTGGAAACTTCCATTTCTGCCAAATATAATGCCTCATAAAATATAAACAGAGTTCTAATCTCCACCTGAATTCCAGGCACCATTGGATTCTAACTTATATGCCTACCCATTAGACTGGTTCTCCTTGTACTGATGATGGTATAAATTAACTCATATATTTCATTCAAGAAAGGGATCAAGGCTGAGTATGTCATACCTTTTTGAAATTTTATCTTGAGGAATGAAATGGTCCTTAATGTGATTTGCTTTTGCAGATGTTTACTACCCAAGTCCCTTGGTAACTAGAAGTTATGATCTTGACTATAGTTATGGTTATTTTCTAACCATTCACATTGTCAAGGTATCAGCATTCTTTGTGTTTTAATAATTGCAAATGCCAATGGGAGCCATAGTCTTTTCATATAAGATATTACCTGTATTTAATTTTTTATTCTGCTTTTAAAAAAAGAATATATTACATTCCATGGTGTAACCGTTGGGGAATTTGATGTAATTATGAATTCCAAAAATATAATTGGATCATGCCTGTAATCTGATCTGTTAATCTGGGCATGATTGAATTATGATTAGGGCGTTGACTGGGCCATGTCAATCAGTAGGGTGTTGAGCCCCACCCCCTGGTGGGTGGGGAATTGAATATAAAGGCAAGGCAAAGAACAGAGTTGAAGCAGTCTTTTGAGTAGCAGTCTTTTGAGAAGCAGCTTTGATGTTGGAAAGAAGGCCCCAGGAGAAGAGAAGCGAACTGTTTGCCTAATCGCCTACAGCTGACCTTTTGGAGGAAACAGGAGCTAAACCCGGAGAGAAACGCAGCCTTGGGAAGAGAGGAACCCAAGAAGCCTGAACCCCGGGCAAATGTCGGCAGCTGTCTTGCTCCAACACATGAACAATAGACTTTGGTGAGGGAAGAAACTTATGCTTTATGGCCTGGAAACTGTGGACTTCTACCCCAAATAAATACCCTTTATAAAGACCAACCCATTTTTGGTATTTCACATTAGCACCCCTTTGGCTGACTAATACACATGGCAAGAATTTAGTTCTTCTCAACAAGTTAAAAATAAAAAAAGTCCATGTGTGTGTG
>JAQZBX010065212.1:0-16345 GCA_029593785.1 Cabassous unicinctus | reverse complement strand
GGGGGTGTGGGTAGAGAGGGCTCCCTGGGAGGGGTTAGCCCCCCCTCAGACTCTTACCCAGCAGGCTCTGCAGCGACCTCTGGCTGGGACTAGTACCAACCCCACTAGTGCTGGAGAGCGAGGGGTCCAGGCTGGAGGGCGTGGAGGGCGAAGTCAGCGAGCTGGCCAGGGAGGAGAACCCTTCCTGGGGGAGAAGTACCCCAGGGTCAGCCCGGCAGGCCCTGGGCGGGTTGGCCAAGGGGAGAGGGGATGCCAGGCCGGGCCCCAGGCCGTCAGCCTGGCCCTGCTGTGGGCCGGGGCCCCCAGGCGGGGCAGGGCCTGCTGTGGGGTGAGGGGCGGGGGCACGGGGAAGACAGGGGCTCAACCCAGGCGCTGATGGGGCGGGCGCCACAGAACCCAGGAAGCTGCCTGAAGGCTGCTTTGGGGGAGGACAGGCACAATCGAAACCTAGTATTCAAGAAAAACCAGAAATGTGAAAAGCCCTGCTTCTGAAGCCTTTGCTCCACTTAAAAAACAAACAAACAAAACACTGTAAAGTTCTTTAAGTTTCTCGAGTTTCTCTGTTTTTCTTGACAATTACAAATGGTGAAGAAGAGCACTGGCCACTGTCCCTCACCAAGTTAAACACAGACTTACCACGTGACCCGACAACCCCACTCCTTGGTCTACAACCCAAAAAGAACTGAAAACAGACTCAGATACTTGTGCCCCAACATACAGGGCAGCATGAGTCACAGCAGACAAAAGGTAGAAGCAACCCAAGTGTCCGTCAACAGATGAGCAGATCCACACAGTGAGGTATTAGCCAGACAATGGAATATTAGTCAACCACACGAATGAAGTTCTGACACATGCTACAGCTGGCGGGAACCTGAAAACATACGCTATAAGTAAGGTGCCAGGCGCAAAAGGACAAATATTGTATGATTCACGTAGACAAAATATCTAGAATACGCAAAACACACACGCACATAAAAGACTAGCAGTTACCAGGGGCAGAGCAGTGGGGAGGCAGAAGACGGGAAATTACTGCCTAGCAGGTGTGGAGCTTCTGCTTGGGGTGATGGTGATAACCGAGGGGGGTAACAGCAGCACAACGTTGTGAGCGTAAGGAATGCCCCCAAACTACACACTTAAAAAGCACTAAAATGGGAAGTTATAAAGGTTTTTTTTTATCATAATAGGTTGTACAATGTACAGAGATATAAATAAGTACAAAAAAGTGTGGGGGCGGTAAAGGGGTTTAGGAAAAGTGTGTGTGCACGCTATTGAAGTCAGGAAAGAAAAGCAGCAAGAATAAACCAAAAAACCGTTCAGCAGCCTGAACACAGCATGCTCACCACCAGCTTTGGCCCCAGGCCCCCCCGTGGCGCTGGAGATGGGGGGTCCCGGTGCTTCTGTGGGCAGCGAGGCGGATTGGGACAGTCTCGGCACTTACGCTCGGGTCTGTGTCACCCCCAGGTGTCTCTGGAGGCTGGGCCGGGTCAGTGGAGGGCTCCGCCGGGGGCACCAGACAGGAAGTGAAGGTGGTGTGGGGTCGGTGGGCTGGGTTGAGGCTGACCCTCTGCACCTGTGGAGAGAGAGGTGGAGGTCAGGTGTACCAAATGGGCACGGGTCTGCAGGGAAGAGGGGCACAGGGTGGGACACAGGGACGGCCCAGCTTAGGGCACAGCTGGACTGTGGGGCCGGGGTGGGGGCTGCCGCCAGATCCCCCCAGCAACGCAGGGTGGGCTTCCCGGTGGGGGCAGGGAGCCGCCAGCCGGGCCTGGTCCTACCTGCTGATTGCTCCCTGCCCACCAGGCTTGGGGGTCGGAGGCAGGCACACAGCCTGGGGTGTCTGGGAACAGGTCCTCGTGGAACTCCACGGCCTGGCAGCAGACAGAGAGCAGCAGTGAGACCCCGGGCCCAGGCCCCCAGGCCCTCCCAGCCCCAGCCAGGCCCCTCACCTTGCGGGGCACATGGTAGCTGATGGGCAGGATGGCCGTGGTGCTCAGCTGCAGGACGCGGAGCACCTCGCAGCTGGTGACGGCCAGTGCCCGCCGGGGCACCAGGGCTGCACCCCGCAGCGTGTTCTCCAGGACACACTGGTTCACTGGCAGGGACACACGGGAGGGTGGTCAGTGGGGCGAGGCGGTGAGGGGAGTGGGGGGGCGAGGGGGGCAGGGGCTCACCTGGGCTCAGTGCTGGCAGCTGTGGGGCCACCTCGTAGCAGGACAGCTGACTCTCGCCCTGGAACAGGCCCAGCCTGAGCTCCGCCCTGACTCTGTGCATGCCCCCAGGTCCAGCACCAGCTCCCTTCATCGTGCCCAAGGACCTCAGCCCCAGAATGGCAGGGCGGGCGGCAGGCCCAGGGCTAGCAGCCATTTTCTACCAAGCACCTGCTACATGCTAAGCGCGACCCTCTCCTCTGCCAGGCCTCGAGAAGCTGCCACCTGGGGGGCTGTGGCTACCCAGGCCCAGTGAGATGCCCACAGGAGGCCATTTGGCCTGGTGGGGGGGGGCCGAGGCTGGGCCTCAGTGCTCTCCACGCTGGGCTGCTCCTGCCCCTTCTCGCATCCCACTTGCCTGGCAGGCTGATGGCATCAAAGGTTGGGGCTGGGCACTTGGCCTAAGGGAGGGTGCTAGCCATGGCGGTGGGGGTAGGCTCCGGCTTCCCACTCACCTTGCCAGCCAGGACCAGGAGCCCCGAGTCTGGGTCCAGCAGGGGCATCAGAGACCTAGGGGGAGAGGGCCAGTCAGCGGGGCACTGCCTGCCCCCTGGGGGAGGGGGCAGGAGGGCTGGGAGCCCGTGACCCCAGACCCAGGCTCGGGCGAGCCCCAGTACACAACGCCACCCCTCCAGCTGCATCCAGCCTCGTCCCGCAGAATCCTCTGCCTCCTCTCCCTGGCGCTCAATGCCCAAACACTTTCCCACACCCAGCCCTTCTTTTCCCAGGTGCCCTCCTCCCCCTGCCATGCCTTCTTTATCCAGGATGTGTGCTGGAGCCTTCCCTTCTCTCTGCACCCACATCCTGACTTCTGCCCCAAGCGTGCCAACTTCGGGAAGACCCCGTATACATTCTGTCCCCAGGCCCATCTCTGCCAGCCCAGGCATCAGGCCAGCGTGACGGGGTTCTAGCACCGCCCGCCCCCCCCCGGGCTGCTTGTCACTGGGTGGGGTCCAGGAATCAGGAATTTAGCTGGAGCCCAGGAGCTGCCTGTGAGAGGCAGTGACTTCTTAGGGACACAGGGACGCAGGCTGTGTCTTTGAGGCCCCGGGCCAAGCCTGAGCCAGGTACCCTGGGAGGAGCATCCTCCAGCTGCTGTGCAGCCCAAGCCAAGCCAGGTAGGGTCCTGGCACAAGGGGACAGCAGCTGGGGACGAGGTGAGAGGACAAGCCCCCGAGCCCCCGCCTCTGTCTGCCTGTCTCAGCCTTGGCCCATGGCCCTTGTGGTCCTGCGAGCGCTGCCTGCTGCCCAGGGCCTCCCTCTGGGGGAGGCGTCTTTTTCTGTTCCTTGCCCCTGGCTTGCAAGTCACGTCCCCGAGAGCCCTTGTGTCTGGACCCCACACTCGCCCTCAAACAGAAGCCCGTCCCCACTGTGGGCCCAGAGATCAGAGGTCGCCCAGCTGTGGCAGCTGCCTCTGTCTCTCACCCAGGCAACAAAGGGCCCAGCCTCCCCCCACCCCCCACCTTCCCTGTCCCCTCCCGGCGAGCTGCGCCAAGCTTGCCTGCCCACCCACCAGGACCCAGAGTGGGCCGAGAGGCTGCGTAGGGCTTGGTGTCTCCACAGCTTCCTGGAGGCCTGGTCCTTTCACCTGTAACTCAGGCCCCGAATTACCTTGGGCCGGCAGGGCTCGGCAGCTACCCTTCCTAGCCTGGCCTGCCCACTGCCCGCAGTGGGGTGCCCTGGGGTGCCCTCCACTCTGATGCCGGCTCCGGACGACGGGAAGCAGGTCCCTGTAGCAGCCCTAACGGAGCTTTCGTTCACTCAGCCACTCATGACCGTGGGCTCCCTGATGAGCCACTCTGTGCCGGACCCTGGCTTGGCCTGCAGATGTGACCCATGGAGAATGCAAAAGTCCCCAACCCTGTCCACAAGGAGCTCACAGCCCAGTGCAAGGGGCAGGCAACAACAGACCACAAAACCCCCCAAATCAATGAGTGGAGCAGGACAGGCTTGAAAGAAACGTCCCTGAAGCACTGTGGGCATAGGAGGGCCTCCCTGTAACCCAAAAGTTAAGGGAGAGTCAATCCCATCAAGGGAGTTCCAGAGAGAGAGAGCAGCACATGCAAAGGCCCCGTGGCAGGTGGGTGCACAGCCCATTTGAGGAATGGGGAGGATGGCGACATGCTGGCCAGCCTGGGCAGTGGGGTACCAGGAGGATTTTGGCTCCACTGTATGACAATCAAGCTGGTGACACGTTTTAAGCAGAGAGGAAGAGAGGGAGCCTGCAGTGACATGGGGCTCAGGGCAGAGGATGAGAGGCAGGTGGGCTGTGGGAGGGGCTCCTGTTGTCCTTCCCTGGCCTTGGGAGCCTGCCTGGGTGCTATACCAACATCCTTATGTTGCTATACCAACATCCTTATGTGGCTGGCTTGGCCTCTGCTGGCCCCTGCTGGCCCACTGGCTCAGGCCTGGGGGGCGTGGGGGCAGGAAGGCACGGAGGGCAGGGCTGGCTCCTCCAACAGGTCGGGCCAGTTCTCCTCGCCTCGGGCAGAGCCACCCGGGCAGCTCTGCCAGGCAGGAGCACCCTGCCTCTGCGGCAGGGCCAGGAGATGGGGTCATGGCACCTGGCCCCAAGGGTTGGCCAGCAGCTGGCACGGGCCTGACCCCAGGACTCTGAGAGAGGGCGAGGCTGGGTCTGGGCCTGAAATGCAGAAGGCAAGCTGGGCCCGGCAGAGGGGGCGAGGGCATCATGCCTGCTGTGGGGCCGGGATCTGAACCCAGGCCCAAAGTCACGGAGGTTCTAGAGCCCAGATCTGCCCCTCTGCCCTGGCTCAGGTCCCAGAAGAGGCAGGAGAATGGTGGTACTAAGTGGCTTGTGAGTAAGGGGGGGCTTTGGCCCCTGATGCTCTCCATCGGGCTCCTGGTGCTCCTGCAATAAGTGGGCGGCGGAAGTCCCTGAGGGGGTCCCTGCTGTAAGCAGCAGCTACAAACCCCCGCCCCCACCCCGGGCCCTCCCCTCCAGACCCTCTCTTCCCGTCAGGTCCACCAGCCTAGACATCCTGGCATTGCTGCAGGCCCAAGGCAGTGCGTGTCCCTGGGATCTGTCCCCATCACCCAGGCTGGGCAGCCAGGACCCAGCTCCCTCCTTCACAGAGGTTCCGGGTTCTAAGGATGGCGGGTGCCTCGGCACCACTGGAGGGAAGGCTGGACTTGAACCTTTGGTGAATCCAGGGCTCCGGAGAAGGCAGCTCTCTCCATGGTGAGAAGTGGCCACCAGAGGTGCTGTCGGGCAAGCTGTATGGTGGCCCTCAGGGACACACGGCCCAAGAACAGAGGCATGGGGCAGTCTGACCAGAAGCCCTGAAGCTTCTGCAGGGCTGGGCAGGAAATGCTCACGAGGGAAGCAGCAGCAGGGGTAGACAACAGTGGGCAATGGGAACAGGGTGGCCTGGAGAAGCAGAGGGAGCAGAAGGCGGTAACCGCCACCAGCCCGGCCGTGTTCCTGTTCAAGCTGGGAATCCCCGTTTTTGTGTGAAACCACCAGATTCTTGATTATCAGCAACTGCTTCCAATGCTTGGAAAACTGTGTCAGCTGAGCGTGGCACCCCTGGGGGCCGCTGCGGCTCAGGAGCTTTGCAACTTCAACCCTATATTCACATACCCTGAGAAACGAATGGGGTGGGCTCTGCCTGTTATGGAAAGGGGCCCTCGGGAGGGAGAGGGTCTGAGCCAGCTAAGGCTCGAGATGGGCCATCTACAGGGTGACTGGCCCAGCCTGGGAGCAGAGGCTCCCTCCTGAGCCCTGGTAACAGCCGGCCACAGGGGCCACCCTGCCTCCTGGAGAATGAGTCCCCCAGGGACAAGCCTCCAGGATCCCCAAGACTAGGGCAAGCCTGGCTAAAGGCCCTGGCTGCAGGGGGTGGCCGGCTGTCCCCAGAGGCTCTGAGGCCTGACTCGGGGCTGGCGGGGGGGGTGGCAGGGGGAGGGAGGGTAGATGCTTTCCTGGAATCCTCCAAGGCAGGGGATTTTTCTGGACTAGCCCAGCCCTGGCACCCGCCCCTCATGTCCCACCAGGGGCCACGGTCAGCAGCAGCCCAGGCCCCACCCACCAGGGTGAGGTCCAAACTCCCACCCTCCACCCCTTGTGCATTCTGGCTTCAAAGTTGCCAGTAACTGTGGGACCTTGGGCGACGGTCACTTCCCCTTCCTGTGGCTCCGTACCCACACCTTAGACACAGGGAAGGGGTCCAGGGATGCTCAGAGGACCCCAGAGCTAGGACCACAGGGAAGGCTGGAATCGGGGGATCTCAGGAGGGCTTTGGGGGGCCTGCACAGCATCTTGTGAGGTTGGAATGAGTTCCCAACACCACCCCATGGGGAGACGGGGCCTCAGAGTCTGGATTTCCAGCTTCTCTCGGAGAACCCGAGGCTCAGGTAGCAGCAGCTGCTGGCCCACGCGGGCCTGGCCAGCTCTCGCGCTCGCTTTTGACCAGACACCAGGGACCCAGGGAGGGCACGCGGCTGGCCAGAGGTCACCCAGCAAAGCACGAGCAGTAGCCGGGAGCACCCAGCGCCCAGGCAGGTGGCCGGACCCCGAGGCCGGTTGTCTCCGCGCGCGCGCGCGGGCCAGAGGGACCCCACAGTGGAAAGAGGCGGAGCCTCCGTGGCCCCGCCCCTGGCCCGCGCGGCCAATGGGGCGCCGCCGCGCCCCGCCCCCTGCACTTAAGGCGCGGCCCGCCCCCCGCGAGCCGACTCGGAGCCCGAGCCCGCGGCAGGAGGCGCAGGGAGCGCGGGGACGGCGGACGCGCTGCCGCCGCGACCCAGGACCCGTCGGCTGGCGGGAAGGACAGAGGCCGCGGCCCGCACCGCTCGGCTACCGCCGACGCCTCCCGGTGAGTGTCTGCGGGGCCGGGACCCCCCGTGCACACGCGCACACGGGCTGGGCATGCAGCCCCCAGCCCAGCACCGTCACCCATTCCGAGGGGCGCGCGTCGGCGCCCGGTGTATCCCCCCGCCTGTCCCGGGTGCCGCCAGCAGCCAGCCCCCAGCCCCGTGGGTGTCCGCGGCTCCCCGGGCGGCAGGGCTGCGAGCAGACAAAATAAACATCCCTCCCTCGCTTCCTCCTCCCACGGCTGGGCCCTCCGGCAGGACCAGTTTTATGAATCAGACCTCGTGGAGGGGATGGCCAGCAGCCGTCTTGGCTTACCTTTCCCTCCCGGGGTCAGGGAGACTGGCTCTGGGCCTGGGGCCCCCAAGCAAACGCCTGGGGGCCACGGGAGGGTCATTCCGTGCAGCCAGGGGGTGGGGGGCGACTGACAGGTATCTGATGGCCCAGTCCCCCAGCGGGCCCAGTGTTCCAGGGCGCCCCCACCTCACGGTCCACTGAGCAAGGCTATTTGCTCGGGGCTATGAGCCCAGTGGCTAGGAGCCAGCCTGGTCCTTTGTGTCCCTGTGGTCACTCCCTGGCAGGCTGGCCAATTGGTGCCAACCATTCTGGGTCGCCCCCACTCGTTAATGATTGCCACCCCAGGGCAGCTGACCGCCCCACCGCAGGGGCTCAGGGGTGGAACCTGCAGGGTGGGAAGGAGGAAGAGGTCCCGAGGGTCCAGGTGTTCCCCTGCATGCCTTTGCACCCAGGGCAGGTGAGGCTCTGGGGAGAGGTCTGGGACCTAGAGTCCTCTCCACAGGCCTAGAACCTCTGCAGGGAGGGAGTTTGGGACTGGACTGAAGCTCCAAAGCCTCTTCCCACTAGGGCAGGCTGGGCTTCGGGTGACCGGGAGCAGGGTGCCCTCAGAGGGGGTCCACCAGAGCCTGGCGAGTGGGCAGTGATGCCCAGTGTGGCCCAGCTGGTGGCAAGGCCCAACAGAGCGGGTGGGAGAGCCTCCCCCGGCACCACCCTCTTCTCCCTGGGGGAATGGGCCTTGGGAGCTTCTGTAAACAGAGTGTCAGAGGCAGGAAGCGGGCTCTGGTAATGAGCAGCCCAGTTGGATTCCTTCCAGACCATTATCTGGCCTCACTCGGACAGGGGATGAGCATGCACAGGCCAGGCTGGGGACCTGGGCACGGCCTGTCCCCGTCCCCCAGCCTCATTCCCTGCAGTGGAATAGTCACTGGAGTGGGGCTGGGGGCTGGCGTCCCAGGGCCTTTGCCCCGCGATGCCACTCAGCTCTCTGAAATGGGGAAGGAGGGGTCAATGCATAGAGACCCTGTAACACTGCCCAGACCTATGCAGCACCCCCAGGAAGCCCCCTCAAGCAGGCAGCCCCAGGAGGTAGCTGGGCAGAGACGACCCCACAATTCCCAGCTCCCACTCCCAACACTGCTATCCCTACTTACGCCCTGGGGGATCTGGGACAAATCCCAGGTCAAAATAGTTAAGTCCTGATGGGGGCTTAGAAGGGAATGGGACCCCCAGCTGGACAGCCCCTGGGAGCAGGGCCTCAGCTGGCCTGGGGTGGGGGGGCAGCTCCCAGCTTGCAGACCTGCCAGCCCGGCCCCTTGCTGACCAGAGAGGCACCCTTGACCACTGGCCGGCCCTGAACTCCAGAGAAGGGCAGCCAGGCCCCCTCCTCTAACCCCCTCAGCTCTCCTCTGAGTCCCCTCCCTGGGCTGGGGAGCCCAAGGCTCAGTGCTGCCAAGAAAACCAGCTCCCCTCACTGCTATGGAATTTGCGTGAGTTCTTAGAGAAGGGGGAGGGGGTGTGTGCTGGGCAGGAGCCGCCGTGGGCGTGTCTGCGTGCACGTGACTGGAGCAGGGTGGTGTGTTTGGGGGTGGAGTGGGGGTGTGGGGGACGTGTGCACTGGGGAGGGGCTGCCGGCTCAGCCTCCTTCCCTTTATCACTTCCACATTCCAGAGCCAGCCGGCCTGCTTTTCCCTGAGCTGGCCCGGCCACAGGGCCTTTCCTCATTCCTGCCTCCCTGGGTGTGAGGAGGCTGGAAACTGCTCCCTCAGGCCACCCTGGCTTTGGGGGGAGCAGGCAAGGGGCCAGTTCTTCTCCAAGGTTGGGGAAAGCGTGCCCCCACCACCACCACTCCTGGGGGAGATGCAGTAAGCCTCTGACATTCCTCGGAGGCTGCCTGAGAGCTGGGCTGTGGTCCCTGCCCACCCTGGAGCTTGGGCAGCAGTGAGCGCACGCTGGGACCAGGCCTGCTCTACCTCCATCTGGTCCACCTGCCCATCCCTCAGCTCCCAGACCCCCGGAAGGGCCCCACCTGCCCCAGGGTCCCAGGAACCCTGGGCGGCTGCGGGAACTCCTGGTATGGTAAGGGTGGGAAGGGCAAGGAGCTCCACTGGCCTGAGGCTCCCCCCCGACACACACCTTGTGACTGAAGTCTGACTCTGGCGAGTTCAGGGTTAATTGCAGGGTGAGGGCCCTACCAGGTGGGTGCTTGGTCCAGGTGGGCCTGGGCAGCCCAGCCCTGGCGGCGTCACGCCACCCACGTGCCACCGGTGGAATCTGGTCAGGCTGCAGCCACCACAGTCCCTCCCCAAACAGGTGGCACCTCTCCTGGTTGACACAGGCATGTCGGCTGCCCTGAGGCTCCTCCGAGCCGGCATCAGCCTTAGTCACAGGTCTCCCTGCCCTGGGCGGACAGGTGGGGCAGCTGCCAAGTCACCCCCAGTGCCTTCAGCCCCAGCTGGGCCCCGCCAGCCTGCGTGGGTGGAGGGGGGAGGCAGGTCCTGGCTACCGCTCTGCCCCCAGTGCTGCCAGCAAGTCCTCACCTGGACAGGCACCCAGCGCAAGTGCCTTGGCTGTCCCCTTGGCATTTGTGTCACCTAGTGTTCAGAACCCTGGCTCTTCGGGGAACCCACCTGAGCTTTCTCAGGATATAACTGCCTGGGCCTCAGCCCTGAAGATTTGATTTAACTGACCTGGGGTGAGGCCCAGCGCATCGGGATTTGATAAGGCTTCCTGGATGATCCTGATGTATGGCTGGGGTTGAGAACACCCTAGAATTACAGCTGAAAGGTAGAAACCCAGAGGGGAAGGGGACTTGGGCCAGTTCACAAAGTGAGAGTGTCGCTGTTGGCACAGTGAGCAGAGCTGGCTTCCAAGGTACTCATGGATGGAGTAAGCTGAGGTGGAGACAGGGTGGGGGGTGAGAGGGTGAGAGGGGAAGGGGGGGCCCAGCTTTGCCACTAGCCAGGGCTACAGGCCTCCCTGGAGAGGGATCCTGGGCAGCCTCAGGGCTCTGAGGCCCAGCGTCCTCTGCCTGTCCCCTGAAGGCCCAGGGTGGAGACCCTGACCTCTCTGCCCTGCTGTCCCAGGGGCGGCTGTGTCCCAGGGGCGGGAGACAGGGCAGACTCAGCCTGGGGCCCGAGCCTCCTCGGACACGTCAGCGAAACCAGAGCCAGCGGTCCTGGCCGCCAGCGGTCCGCCTGCCGTGGGGTGGAGTGGGGCCTGGCCAGTGCTCAGCCAGGCAAGCTGGGGGGAGCCAGGGAGCTGGAGCCTCGGGGGGTCCAACCTGCAGTGCCCGACCCCAACCACGCTGCCCCATCATGGTGGGGAGGGGGTGTCACCTCTGTCTGGACCAGCACCTGCCTAACCCAGGTGGCCTTCCCCAGAAACAAGCCACAACAGCCCCGATGTCCTGCCCCAGGGCATGGGGGGTGCCCACAGTGTGGCCACACTTGGGGTGGTGGTAGGGGCTTGGGGTCTCCTCAGAGCTCCGTCGTTCAGAAAGCCCTCCCTCTGCCCCCAGCCAAGCCCTGGGGCCACGAACTGCCCACACCCCCATCAGGCCTCTCTCCAGCTCTCCTCTTCCCACGGGCCCACCTGAGGGCTGAGGGCGGCTTTGATCCTGGGCCACTGCTGGTCCTGTGAGGGCGCAGGCTCGTGCTGCTTGGTAACCTGTGTCTCTAATGTTTCCTGACCACTTAGAGTGTGCTCCGGGTACAGAACCTCCCCGAGGTCCAGGCGCTGGCTTAGCCTCGTTCCCCAGCCCCATGCCGTGGACGCAGCAAGGCTGGCGCAGAGCCCGACCTTTTCTTCCTGCCACCCCGCTGTAGAGCACCACAGGCTGGGGCAGGGGCTGGGGGCAGGAGGGGGCCTGGCCCTCGCCATTGCCCCCGCGACCCCACCCTCCCACCTCAGGTCAGCAGCTCGGCCCTCAAAGCCCAGGCCCTGTCAGGCCCCCATTAGCCCACGACTGCACAGGGCAGCAGCGAGACGCCCCCCAGCCCCCACGCACACGGCAGGCAGGTGCCCAAGGCAGCAAATCTGTTTGTAAATTCCCCATTTAGAGACAAACAAAAACAAGGACAAGGCTGGCTGCTCACCCATCCGAGCAGTCGAAGGGGTGGCTGCAAAACTACTTCGGCACCCAATTTCTGCCCTGGCCCTGCTGACCTCACCACCCACCCGCCTGCCCTGGGCGGCCTCTGCTGGCTCTGGGGTCCCCCTGGGGCTGTTCCACACGGCTCGGTGCCACAGCTCGCCACTCTCCAGAGCCCCAGCGCTCACCCCTGCGCCTGGGGGCGGGGAAGCAGGCTGGCGCTGCCTGTCCCCAGCCCAGGAGTCTGGCTCTCCTCCCCCGCCAGGCCGACACATCCCCTGGCTTGTGACGTGACAGCCCCCGTGTACCTCCCCGCTTTAATGACTCTGCTGACTGGAGGGGCCAACGGGCCAGCTAGGATGCCTGGCCGGGTCTGTCCATGTCTCCCCTGGCCCCTCGTGAACACCCCTGCTTTACAGGTGAGGAAACTGAGGCACTGAGAGGAGTTGCTGTCTGAGGCCTCACAGCTCAGCCGCCCCTGAGCCCAGGGTGGCCCAACTTGGGCGTGAGCTCTTAACCGTGACCTTACGTGAGGCCCAAGGGGCGCTGGAGCCACGGAGAGGGCCGGCTGGCCACGCGTAGGGCCCCCTCCCAGCCTGGAGCCTGGCTGCTCCCATTCTGACCTCAGCCTGCCGGCGGGGAGGGCCACAGGGGGAGCCAGCCTCACCCCCCGCGTGGACGCAGGGCGGGGTGGGGGTCACTCGGAGCCAACATCTGGAGGCCAGGCCGCACCCGCTGCCTTCTGAGTCAGGGAGCAGGGGAAGGCAGGGGCCCTCGGGGCGGGCTTGTAAGGCCCTCCCTTTAGCAAAGACGAGCTACTATGAGGGTTCTGGGGAGCTGGGGGTCCGGGGCAAGCGGGGTCCTGGCCTGAGGAAGGGGCTTTTACTTGGCATGTTTGTAAATGGAGAACGCCTTGAAGGCAAGCCAGCTGGGGTGGGGCTGGAGCATCCCCCGTTCACCTCGATCTCGCCCAAGCCCTTGGGGCCTCCCCAGTTTCGGGTCTCATTAGTATCAGGACCACCAGGCTCCTCCCCATTCCAGAGGGCCCGGGATGGGGCGGGAGCCGCTCCCCAGTCGGGGGCAGCGGGCAGCGCTACCTGCGCACCGGGCAGGCAGTGTGGGGGAAGGGAAGGCCCAGGCCCCAGCACAAAAGGCCCTTGTGCAAGCAGGAGTCTGGCAGGGAGGGGGAGGGTGCAGGGCAGGACGGCCTCACGGCCAGGCTGGCACCCCTGCGGGCTCGGGGACCTCTAGGGGCCCAAGGGGTGAGGGCTGCTCCTGGGTATGGCCCCCGTACCCTGACCCCTTCCTGTCTGGGGGAGGGTCCACAGACCCCTGGCCTGGCGGCAGCATGGCCACACCTGGAAGTGGTTAGGCCCCAGCTCAGATTCCCTGGCCCTGCAAGGGGTGGCGACAGTCCTGCTCCCGCCCCCCCGCCCCCGGTCACCAGGACCTGGGGGGCTAAGTGAAAAGACTGGAAGAGGCTCAGCCTATCCCGGCAGTGGTGAACACCTGGCATTCGCCAGTGACGGGGGAGGGTGTGCTCAGCTTTTCTTGAGGTCTAGCCCAGGGCAGACCCCAAGAAATGCTAAAGGAACAAGCAAAATCAAAGAACCCAAAGAGCTTTCCCAGGCTGCTGGGACCACCATGCAACCAGGGTCCCCCTGACCTGAGCCCCAGGTCCCCCAGGGAGGCTGGTTCTATGCCCAGCGCCCTAGAAAGGAGGGGGGCATGAAGGGGAGAGCTCCCTGTGCCCTAGCAGCACCCTGCCGAGGGGGGGAGGGAACCCATCAAGGGCGCCAGGCCTCCGGGGACCCCACTCCAGGGGCCTGCCCACTGGCCACATCCTGGCGGGCCCACAGCTCCCGTCCCGGGCAGGTCTGGCTTCCCAAGTGGAAAAACACCGATGCCGGCAGTTTCCGTGTGCAGCCTTGCCGGCTGCGGTCTCCCCCTCCCTGGGAGGAGGGATGCAGAGCGTGGGGGCCGGCAGCCCAGGCAGCCAGCTTCTCTGCTTACGCGCCAGGCTGACTGTATTTGCCGCAACTGCAGGGAGGGGTGGCCTCTCCTGGGACCCCAGAGCCCCGTGCGTTTGACCACGTGCTCCCACTGAGGCACAGCCTGGTGCGACCAGCCTAGATAGGCAAGGGCCTTGGGTGAGGGATGTTTGTGGTTGGTGGGTGCGGTGGGTGCTGGCCACCCGGGGCCAATCTCTACAGGCCTCACCCTTCCGAATGCCCGAGAGGCGCAGGGCATACAGTCAACACCGGAGAGTTCTGTGACTGCTTAGGAGGCTGGGGCAGGACCAGGTGGCACGGAGGTCCCAACTCCTAACCACTGCTGGGCAGGAAGTGGAGGCAGGAGGCGGACAATTTCCTTCTCGTTCATTCTTGAGCAGGGGACACAGCGCATTTCCCAGCCACAGAGGGGGTGCAACTCACGGTCCCCACGTCTGTCTCCTCTCTGCTACCAGGGCCAAGACGATGCGCCCTGGGATCCCCCCACCCCTGCCGCTGCTGCCGCTGCTGCTGCTGTTGGTCCCGGGCCCAGGGGGGGCGCAGGGCTGCCCAGCGGACTGCCACTGCCACCAGCCACAGACGGTATTCTGTGCGGCCCGCAGGGATCCCACGGTGCCCTGGGACGTGCCGCCCAACACGACGGGCCTGTACGTCTTTGGGAATGGCATCACCACGCTCGACGGGAGCAGCTTCGCAGGCCTCCCCGGCCTGCAGCTCCTGGACCTGTCGCAGAACCAGATCGCCAGCCTGCCCAGCGGGGTCTTCCAGCCACTCGCCAGCCTCAGCAACCTGGACCTGACAGCCAACAAGCTCCACGAGGTCACCAACGAGACCTTCCGCGGCCTGCGGCACCTCGAGCGCCTCTACCTGGGCAAGAACTGCATCCGCCACATCCAGCCGGGGGCCTTCGATACGCTCAGCCACCTCCTGGAGCTCAAGCTGCAGGACAACGAGCTGAGGGCGCTGGCCCCCCTGCACCTGCCGCGCCTGCTGCTGCTCGACCTCAGCCGCAACAGCCTCCCAGGGCTGGAGCCGGGCACCCTGGACACTGCCAACGTGGAGGTGCTGCGGCTGGCCGGCCTGGGGCTGCACCGGCTTGACGAGGGGCTCGTGGGCCACCTGCACAACCTGCACGACCTGGACGTGGCTGACAACCAGCTGCAGCGCGTGCCGCCCGTGCTTCGGGTCCTGCGGGGCCTGACGCGCCTGCAGCTGGCCGGCAACACGCGCATCGCCCAGCTGCGGCCCGAGGACCTGGCCGGCCTGGTGGCCCTGCAGGAGCTGGACCTCAGCAACCTGAGCCTGCAGGCCCTGCCGCCTGGGCTCTTTGACCCCTGTCCCCGCCTGCAGCTGCTGGCCGCCGCCCGCAACCCCTTCAACTGCGTGTGCCCGCTGAGCTGGTTCGGCCAGTGGCTGCGTGACAGCCACGTCACGCTGGCCAGCCCTGAGGAGACGCGCTGCCACTTCCCACCCAAGAGCGCAGGCCGGCTGCTCCTGCAGCTGGACTATGCTGATTTTGGCTGCCCAGCCACCACCACCACGGCCACAGCCACGGCCCCCACCACGGGGCCCGCCACCCAGGAGCCCACGCTCCCACCTTCCAGTGCAGCGCCCACACCACCGCGGCCCACTGAGCCTGCCACAGAAGCCCCCAGTCCTCCGCCTGCCACCCAGCCCACTGCGAGGCCAGCCTCCTGGCCCCAGGACTGCCCAGCCTCTACGTGCCTCAATGGCGGCACCTGCAGCCTGGGTGCGCGGGGCCACGTGGAGTGCCTGTGTCCCGAGGGCCTCGTGGGCCCATACTGCGAGAGCCAAGAGGGGCTGGGGACGCGGCCCACCCCCGCCCCAGCCACCCCCCGGCTGCCCGGGGCCCTGCCCCTCCGCGTGGAGCCTGCCAGCCCCACCTCCCTGTGTGTGGGACTCCAGCGCTACCTGAGGAGACCCGGGCCACTCGGCAGCCTGCGCCTCACCTACCGCAACCTGTCGGGCCCCGACAAGCGGCTCGTGATGCTGCGGCTGCCCGCCTCGCTTGCCGAGTACACAGTCACCCAGCTGCAGCCCAATGCCACCTACTCCATCTGCGTCCAGCCCCTGGGAGCCGCGTGGGCGCCCGAAGGCGAGGAGGCCTGCGGTGAGGCCCACACGCCCCCTGCCGTCCGCTCCAACCACGCCCCCGTCACCCAGGCCGACGAGGGCCACCTGACGCTCATCGCGCCCGCGCTGACTGCCCTGCTTCTGGCTGCGCTGGCTGCCATGGGCACGGCCTACTGTGTGCGGCGGGGGCGGGCCGCAGCTGCAGGGGCTCGGGGCAAAGGGCAGGTGGGGCGGGGCCGGGCAGCTGGACCCCTGGAGCTGGAGGGGGTGAAGGTGCCCCTGGAACCAGGCCCCCAGGTAACTGGGGGGGGTGGGGAGGCCCCACCAGGCAGGCCCGAGTGCGAGGTGTCACTCATGGGCTACCCAGGGCCCAGCCTCCTGGGGCCCCCAGCCCCTAAGGCCTACACCTAAGCCGGAGCGTGAGGGAGCCACCAGCCCACCCGGGAAGTCCTCGGTTCCCCGAGGCAGACACACAGGCACGGTAGCTGCGCGACCACAGGCAAGTCTCTGCCCTCCCCGGACCTCGGGCTCATCTGTGAGGGCCGCGGACCCGGCGCCAGCCTCTGAGGGACCCTCGGAGCCCAAGTGCTGCTGAGCACGGCGCCTGCGGCGCGCCGTCCACAGGCACAGGCCTGGGCCCACCCACCTGCCCACTCCAAGGAGGCTGGGGGCCACTGAAGGAAGCCCCCAGACAGAGAAGGGGGGAGAATGGGTGGGGGCGGGGCCGCTGTGGCCCCAGCCTCAGCCTCAGGGGCGAAGGAACAAAACAAACTGGAAAGAAAAACGCTTTAGGAACATGTTGTTATGCCTTTTTTTT
>JAQZBX010065211.1:0-16352 GCA_029593785.1 Cabassous unicinctus | reverse complement strand
TAAAGTAACTACTGATAATGTAGTGCTTTCTTCTGCTATTTTTCTATTTGGTCTTTGTAAGTCTATACCTGTTTTTGTTGTTGTTGTTTTCCCCCTCAATTCTTCCATTAATGCCTATTTTCATATTTAATTTTTTTTTTTTTTTTTTTTTTTTAGTGAACCATTTTGAGTCCTTTCTCATTTCCTTCTGTAAATATTTTTAGAAAGTTTCTTTGTAGTTATCATGGGGCTTAAATTTAACATCCTACATCTATAACAATCACTTTTGATTTAATACCAATTTAACATCAATAGCATACACAAGCACCGTTCCTATAAGCCTTCATTACCCCAGCTTTTTGTTGTACTTGCTACAAATTACATCTTTAGACATTGTATGTCCCAAACCATAGATTTATCATTACTTTTTATTCATTTGCATCTTAGAACCTGTATGAAGTAAAAAAATGGAGTTACATACCAAAATATAAAATAGTACTGGAACTTATAATTACCTGTATGTTTACCTTTACTGGACATCTTTATTTCTTTATGTCACTTCAATCCACTGTCTAGTGTTCTTTTCTTTCTATCTGAAGGACTCCCCTTAGCGTTGCTTGTAGGGCAGGTATGGTGGCTTGGAGCTATGTACCCCAGAAAAACATGTTCTTAAACTTAATCCATCCCTGTGGGTGTGAACCCTTGTAAACAGGTCCTTTCCATGAGGTTACTTCACTTTAGGTGTGGCCTGAGTCAGGTTGGGTCTTAATCCTGTTATTGAAGGCCTTATAGGGAAGGCCAGAGAGAGAGAAAGCCACAGGGAGCAGCAGAAGTTGGAAGTCAATGGAACTGATAAATGAGGAGAGGCCACCATGTGTATTGCCATGTGACAGAAAAGCCAAGGACCAAGGATCACCAGAAGCCAGCCCAGAACACCACAGTCTTCTGGGAGAAAGCATTGTCTTCTTCTAGTCTCAAAACCATGAGCCAATAAATCCCCATTGTTTTAGCCACACCATTGCTTGGTATTTGCTTTAGCAGCCAGGAAACTAAAACAGCTGGTCTAGTGGTGACGCACTCTCTCAGCTTTTGTTTATCTGAAAATGTCTTAATCTCCCCCTAATTTCTGAAAGACAATGTTGCCAGTTATAAAATTATTGATGTGTAAATTATCTTCTTCAGCACTTAAAATATTTCATCCCACTGCCTTCTTGCCTCCATAGTTTCTGATGAAAAATCAGCACGTAATTATATTGGGGCTCTCCTGTACATGCCATGTTGTTTTTCTCTTGAAGCTTTCAGAACTCTCTCCTTTTCCTTGGCATTCAGCAATTTGACTATGTGTCAGGGTGTAGTTCTCTTTAAGTTTATCCCATTAGGGGTGTGTTGGGTTTCTTAAATGTGTACATTCATGTCTTTCATTAAATTTGGGAAGCTGTTGCCATTATTTCTTTGAATATTCCTTCTACCCTTTTCTTTCTTCTCCTTCTAGGACTCCCATACTGCATATATTGGTATCTTCATGGTGTCAGGCTCTGTTCACTTTTTTTCATTCTTTTTTTTCTTTCTGCTCCACAGTCTGAGTCATTTCAATGACGTTATCTCTGGGCTTACTGATTCTTTCTTCTACCAGCTCTAATCTGTTGGAATCCACTAAGGAATTTTTTTTCAGTTATTGTGATCTTTAACTCCAGTATTCGGTTCCTTTTTAAAATGTTTATCTCTTTATTGAGATTCTCATATTGTTCATTCATCATTTTACCAATATCTTTGTTTTTCCCTCCATATTTTCTTTATCTCTTGAGCATATTGAAGATAAATTTTTTAAAAGTCTTTGGTATGTCCAAAATATGGTATTCTTCATTGATGGTTTCTGAAGTTTTATCTTGTATCTTTGGATAGGCCATCATTTCCTGTTTCTTTGTCTTGTAATCTTTTGTTCCACACTGTAAATTTTAATATTTTAATATTAAAATTAAAAGTTTGTCCCCGAGCTTTCTGTTCCTTAAGTTTGTATCTAGCTAGTAACATGACAGAAATTTCTCTGAATGCCAAGAGCTAAGAAAAACAAATGCAAAAAACACCTTTCATAGTCTTTGCAAATTGGCTGTCTGTTGGTTGGTGCTCTCCTTCAGTGTTTAGCCCTCCTATCAAGAAGATTAGCCGGAGGAAAAAATGCAGGATCCAGTCTGTCTTTTTCTGAGCCTGTGTCTTGTCCTGGGCTTACGCATGTGGCCTTAGGTATTTACTGGCTTAGAGGAAGCTGAAAGACCACTCTAATCCCTATAAAATAGATTCCTGTTCCCTTGCCCCCCCTGTTCCCCCGAGAAGTATGAGCTTCCAACTTTGTTTTTTTCAAAATTGTTTGGCTCAAAAGATTAGGGGCAGGGTTAAAATTGTCTTTCCTTTTTTTTTTTTTTAATATATTTTATTAAGTTATGCTGCTTCTCTTGTTTGGTCAATTTTGGTGAAAAAAATTTGTAGCTTTTAACTTTTTTTATGCTCATTGTTTGGTATGGGGGAGGGCAATTCTATGAGGACATCTGAAAGTTTCAGAATTATCTTGTTTACCATCAAAGGTTGTTTAAAAATTAAATGTTTCAAATCTCTTCAGTAGACTAGCCCCGTGAAATACTGATTCTCTGCATACATTTAGACAGCCATCCTTGATGTGTAGAGTATATCTCCATACCTCTTCTACGCATCCATGAGAAAAGTTTCTTGTGAGACTTTTTTTGGGATAAAAAGAGCCTGGCTAGTATAGCAGAGAGATGATGTCTCAGTGTCTCTGGCATTTCCTTGAAGAACTGTCCTGAGATTAGGCCCCTTCTTCACAAGGTGTTTCCTTCAGGGGTGGGTCCACCTGAAGATTCCAGGAAGATGTGATTTCTGCTGAGAAAACTCTGATTCTGTCATCATGGGCATACTCTATCAATCTCATGGGATTTTTATAAGTATTAAATGAGAATATAGATGTATTTTCTCAAAAGTACTTTCACAGCAGGACACACAATGTAAGGTGTTGCTAATGTTGTAGTGCATCAAGCTTCTTTCTATTAACCTAAAAGCCCCTTAAGAAAAGCAATTAAAAGACAAACACCTAGGGGAAAGTTTTGTGCTACTTAAAACATGACAGAGAACAAAGCCCTCTGCTCACTTCATTCACCATCACTTTGAGCACATGTTAAACAGAATAATTCTCTTTGGCAAACACCACCCCTTCTGGAATTCATGAGAGTGTTGTGGGAACACTGATGGAGACAGGAGGTAGTTGCCAAGAATAGGAAAAGATTATGGGTTAAACCCTTGCCTTCATTTTGATTTGTGGCTCATAACTAAAAAAATTTTTTATCTTAGTTGCTCCTCTACCTCCTTTGCTTTGCCTTTCATATTTCTATAAGTATGCTGCTTTCTAATTATTATGGAATTAACTTAACACCTCATCACTTACCAACTCTGTCCCTGAGACTACAGATTATTCATGCCTCTCTCCTCAAGAGGAGATCCTATCAAGACAACTCGGTCAGTCTTCCCAAAGTCATGGCTCTGATGGAAACAAGCCACATAAGAGTCCAGCTGGCCTGGACACAGGGCTCAGATTTTCAGACACTTGGCTTAGCCCTGGGAGCAATGCCTTGAGCTATTGCCCTGCCACAGGAAGAGCTCTAAATAGTCAGGTAATTATGGGTTTTGCTCTCAGAAGTCCACAAGTGACTGGAATCAGTGGCATTGAGAATAAGAGGGAAAAAAAAAAATGCAGAAACTGTTCATTTATGCAGTAGGAGAAAGGTTAGGCAGGACCATAATTCAGATTCTGGAGCCACTGTAAAGTCAATTAGGAACCAGGCACAGAAGCAGGTTTGAGGACTGTGGAGAAGCCAACAGTGTATAAAAGACATAAGCCTGCCTTCCCACCTGAAGTTGATGTCACTTGTTCTGTTACACAATATGCCTTTTAAGTCAATTATCTAACTCTGGATTTTTTATACCCGGGTCCACCCATATTTTCTAGCCCCAATCTCCTTGTGGAAAATGATATATGTAACAAATACCTCTTGTGCGCCATACCAAATTCTCTCAGCCCCACCACTTACTCCAGCCACTGCTGCAGTGACCAGTTCACACGGCCTTTGACCAGCTTCATTGAGGCGCCTTGCCTTGGGCCTGCAATATATAACCTCTCACTTTCCACCCAGAGGATTATGTAGAACCTGTTTGGGACTCATGCATATGCAACCTTGAAATGTGGGGGGGCTGGCACCTGTGGGGCCACACTTGCTAAAGGGGGAATGGGGACCAATAAATAAATTCTTCCCCCTTTTATCCATGATGTAGATGGTTTTGAGATGTATTTCATAAGCCTCCTCAGAAGTTCTTGCTGGATGGACACTACTGTCCCTGCCACTGGCCAATCTGATAATGGATCCTTGTATTGGCTTTCCTTTCATACCTGTTTGACTCTCCTTGTCCTTTACCCTGCTCCCTACAATCCTGTTCCAAATAAATTACATAATTCATAGAACACTGGCCTGAGGCTCTGCTTTCAGAAGAACGCAGGCTAAGACACTTGTGCAAGAAGGCTGGCTCAGTCCATAGTCAATAGAGTGAAGATGCCTAGAACACAGGGATTAAATATTAGCCACAGAGATTAATCCCAAACTATTGCTAGGACTAGTCCAAGCTGACAGAGAGAGAAGTCAGGGGATGTATGGTATGGGTTCACCAAATTCTGTAAATAAAGGTTGCAGACAGTGGCTATCATTCTATTTATTAAAACTTTTTCATTTCTTTAGGCACTTCAGTATTTTTCACAGAAATATGATTTTTTAACCAGGTGAAGTATATGCTTTAGGAGTACCACAGGACATAATCAGAAAAGAGAAGACAATTACACTGAATATAAAATATCTCCCAATAATGTTATATGTCTGAAGTGAGCATCTCTGAAAGACTGAACACAATTTAAGTTTCTTCTTGTAATTTTTTCCATGATTAGATATCACAAAAGAAACATACACAATTACATCATTTTTGGCCCTCAGAGAAGCACTAGTGGCTAAGGCTGGTAAGGCCAAAGATTTACGTACATAAGTGGCAACTGCAGGCCATTGTTAGAGAATTTCTGTGTCAAAAAAGACACAAACCGGAGGCTAAGCCTAAATAATAGGCTTTCTTAAGTCTATTCTGAAGGGCAAATAACTTAAGGAGAAACAGACACAACCACCACCACTAAACAAAACAATAAAACAAAACTCACATCACAGTTTCAAGAGAAGAGACAAGTTTGCTTGTCTCTCCTTCTCACTGATATACTTCCTTCAAACCATACCTAAGAAGCCAAAGTAGCCAGAAGGCGTGATTTACACAGCAGTGGCAAACAAAAATAATAGATTCAATGATGCATTTTCTTGTGGGCCTAGACAGCCCCAATGCTTTGATCAGATGTAAACAAATCTACCCAGCAGTAATACTGAGTATTCCAAGAGCTTGCAAATCAATGCACTTGCTTGCATGTTTTTTATCTGTGCAGTCCCTTCCATTTTAATTACCTTTTTGTTTCCCAGACCCTGTGCTCTCTTGTCCTGGGGAAGCAACGACCCCGGTGAATGTCCTTTGGAACTGAGAAAATGTCAAACATTATTTCTTGTGCTCTAAAGTGAACCATTTGAGGTGAAGGGGAAAGCCTAGACCTCCAGTTTTGTCAGGGGGCTTTTTAAGCAGTCTGAAATTAAATTGTAAGTATAGCAGATGCCTCCCATATTCTTTCAAATCCCACTGGTTCTAGTGAATAATCAAGTTCCTCTGAAGTGCCAAGTCCATCATCATAATAGCTGAAGTTGTCCGAGCATAGCCCTGGTGTCTCTGGAGGGAAGGTCCTACGCTAGGAGCATACGCAGCCTCTGAGTCTGAGTGCCCATCCATGAGCAAGTCAGAATGGGGTACAACAGAATAAATAGCAAACACCTCTACCACAGAAGGACGTGGTGTCTGGACAAGTCATTTCTGACAGGAAGCAGTCTTTCCTCTTGTTTCTCACTTACTGGAGGCTGTGTTAGAAGGCTGTGCTTTTAAGGATTGTAGGGTTTTCTTCGTCATCTTTTAATACGCTTGTGTGGCTTGGAGTTTGCCTGTATTTTATTCTATAAAAGCAAGCAAAACAAACGTTAGCAACAAATATTTTAAAAGCTGCCTACCAGCCAAAAAATATCAGAACTGAGAATATTTTCACCAAGGTGGGGGAAAAATCACATAGTAGATTCTGAAAGGTTCTTCTTAGCACTACTGCAGAGGTGCTGTTGCCATGGAGATGTAGGGGTGACATGTCCATACAAGATCAGACCAGAGGACAGGCTATCAGCACCTTGCCATTTATAACCCTCATGGCCAAACTAGCTCATGGTGTTTGAGAGAGAATCTATGGGGGACTTTACTGGTCAGGCCCAGACCTAGGATGTCAGCGATGTTAGGAAGGTGGCCTCCTACCCTTTGACCCTTAGCATCTGGTCGATGGTGTCCGGGAGGGGGGTACCGAAGCTCTCTGGGAGGAACAAGGTGAGGATGGCTGTCAGGATGGTCAGACTTCCCATGAGAATGTAGGGCAGGAAGCGGTCATAGGCACCTATGGCAAAGCAGACAGAGCCTCAAGCCCAGAGTTTCAGCCAGACTGGGTCTCCCTCCATCCCTTTACAACCCTAGGACTCTATAAAGGGGATCACTTGCCTTCTCAGCCTCAGCAAATGCCACAGTCTGAGCTGTCAGACTGGAGTCTGGCACCAAGACAGGTTTCACTACACAGAGTAGGCACAGACATGGCAGAGGCCCAGCAGAGCCTCCCTGGTGCAGTAGAGGGGTGCAGAGGGGGTGGGGCAGCCGAGCCAGGGTGATTACTATTTGTTTCACAGTGTTGGGTTTCCAAAGAGTTTGAGGTACTTGCCCACAGACAGATATAACTTCCCCACCTCTCCAGATGTACCATGACCCATTTGATTTGCCTTCAGGCTACACAAGGTGTTTCTGCTTGTCAGACCTCTGAGCACTCTCAGGGTAGGTGCCACCTCTCCCCAAAGATGTGCTGGCTAGGGATGTCAGGGATACAGGACCTGCTATGAGGAAATAGTTGTGAGGAAGAGAAAATTGGTGCCCTGTTACATAAAACGGCACAAGGTAGTTCTCCACACAGTATAAACTGACTACTCTAAAGTGTTCCAAGTTACATTGATTCTCTGTTCATCAGACTCTGGAATGAACAATTTCCATCATCATGTTTGTTTTAAACTCTGATTCCCAGGACAAATTTCTCCAACCAAGTCCACTGGTGCCTTAAAGCAACCTAAAGCACTGTACAGGTTCTAAGGATAAGGGAACTGTATCCTCTGATGGAAGGTCTGGGATGGCTAAAAGAGAAACAAAAGCCTCTCATGTCCTCATGGATTTCTAATCTGCAGGTCATCTCTATTTACACATGAGAGCCACTCCTCACAGTGCACCTGGACCAGGACTCTTCTCTGGGCACAGAGCCGGTACTGGGTGGATCCCATTTGCTGCATGGGCTTGTTTTCCCCATCAACAAGCTATCTTGGGCTCCCATGAAAGCCAGCCAGTGCTTCCACTCATTGCCGCTGTGTGCCTTGGCCCAGGGCAGGCATCTTTGCCCACGGGACTTACCAAGGTAAACGAAATAGGGCGACAGGATGCTGCCCAGGCGGGATGCTGTGGAGCTGACTCCCACGCCCATGTTCCTGACGACTGTGGGGTACAGCTCGGCCGTGTACACATAGATCATGGAAAAGGCAGCAGTGACTCCAAACTTGCCCACCATCACCAGGACCGTAGCCAAATAGTGAAAGTCTGTGAGAGACAAAAGGAAGAAAGCAGTAGGTACCAATCCAAGGTGTAATGCTAGTCAGACTTCCGTTTCTTTTTGCATGATACAAACATATTTCTCCTTTTTTTTGGGGGCGGGGGCGATGGATACATATGGTCTCTGTAACTTCCTATTATGGGATAAGGGGCTGTATTAAGATTTACTTCCAAGTTAATTAGTTAAAGGAGACTGGCCATCTACAGCTGTATGAGGACATGCTCAGCCTAAGGACCATTAGAGCGAGCCCCTCAGGAGCCCAAATAAAATTGCTTTATGGTCCAGAAGTCACTGAAGACATGTCTGTCAAGGAGTTAGCTGTCACCCCTGAATCTCATACTGTAGGCACTATGGAATTAACTAATGAATTGCAGATGGGGGGGGGGCGGCGTTCAATTCTTACTCAGTTTACGTTTTCATGAAATTTAGACCTCAAAAAATTTATAGGTCATCAGAAATTCAGGAATAATCCTCCAAGCCATGCTACTTGCTATGCCAATGAGGGAACAGGCTGCAGGCTCACTCTGAGCTCAGGTGTGAACTTCTATACACATTCCTAGGCTCCTTCTGGCATGCCACACTGGGAGCTGTTCCTGTATAGCACTGTTTCCAGCCAAAGGGGCCCCAAAATGATCACCACAGGCCCCCAAATCCATGGGTAGACTGAGAAATCTGGGTGCAATGATGGTCATGTGAAAGTCTATGGAATGTTCCACAAATTGTCAAAAAGGGCTACCTCCCACCTCTCTGTGGGATACCCTCGACAGTTTTAATATAAAATCCTGCTAATGGCCTCTGGCACCCTAACTGATCTGGCTTCTCTCCTTTTCTTCACCTCTAGCTCCCTCTTTCTCCTTAAACATGCCAGACTCATTCCCTCTCAGGGCCTTTGCCCTTACTGTTTCTTCTTCCTGAAATGTCCTTCTCTTGGAGCTTTTCACAGCTTTCTTCATCAACTCATGTAAGTCTCTGCTCAACTGCCCTCCTCTTCAGAGACTCTGTCCATAACTTGTCTGTGTAAGCCAGTTCCCACTGTCCTTTATTTTCAGTCATAAAACATAACACAATTGAAACTCTAAGAAGCATTTACTGTGATTGTTGTCTATCTTCTCAACTAGAATGTAGGTGCCTTGAGAGCAGGGGTTTTGTCTGACTAGTCTACTTCTGTATCATGAGCACCAAGCACAGTGCCTAGCCCAAAGGTACTCCATAACTATCTGTTGAATAAATAAATGACTAGGACATTTAGGGGGAAAGTAATGGGGTGGTTCTCTTTCCTCCCCCTTACTCTGGAAAGGTAAACAAATATGAGCATGTTAGCTTGGTTATGGAGTAAAATGAACCAACAGCCCCAAATAGCTCTTCCCTCCCACCCCCCCAAAGGCTATAAAGAATGTTCTGTCTCAGGAGGTACTTTCTCTCAATTTTTAGGCCAAGAATGCATGTGTATAGGTGAGCTGTGATTTTATTCTCTTGATTAATTGTGGAAGATGATCCAAGAGTGCAGCTGCACACGGTCCCTACCTGGAGGCACCAGCTGCACGAAGAGCAGAACGCTGCCACCCAGGAAGAGGGCGGTGGCCATGGAATAGCGCCGGGGCACATACTGCAGCAGCACCCAGGCCAGAATGTATGCTGGGACTTCAACCACCCCTGAAAGGAAGCAGTTCACGAAGATGTCCCCATGCAAGTTAGGAGTGTCAAGGGAAAGGCCGAAATAGCCCACCGATATGGTCATCCTGAAATACAGTGGAGAAGAAAGCTGGCGAAGCAGTATCTACATCCATTCCAAATCTAATTATTTTGGGAAATTCAAAACCAGTTTTTGAACAGAGAATAGAAGGGCAGCAGCTTTAACCCTGCATCTTACTTCTTAGAACCAAAAACAACTTCCCCCAGCCCAAGTGGTACTAGGGTAAACACTGTGCTGGGACACTTATCAGAGCATTCCTTAGCAGAAAGCTGAGTAGATTCAAATAGATTTAGTTTGTTGAGAAAAATAAAATTCCAACCCATTTTTTAGCTTTAAAAACCCTTAGCTTGGGCACTTACAGAAAGAAACTTGCTTCTCTACTTTCTGAACCTCCCCAAATCCAGCAATTGTAGAAGGAGCTAGGGAATGAGTAAGGTGGCAGATATCAAGTAGGGTGTGACAAGACGCAAGGAAGCAGATAAAGTAAGTGACACACATGTGGTACAAGACCCTGCAGACCATCCATGACGACCAGCCGAGAAGGGGCTGGTCAGCAGCAGGTGGTGCCATCACACTGTGGAGAAGAAAGGGAGCGCCCAATGGCAGGGCTGCCTCCCCTCTCAGCTACATGCCCCTCACTGTCCCTGGCCTGAGCCCTGTCACCAGGAGTCTCTGTTGATGACCCATACTCTGTGGCAAGCCAGGCCTTTATGGATTAGACTGTTTTTCACTCATCTGCAGGTTGAAACTGCACCCTGTGCAATCAGGGGTCAGAAGTATGTGCATAAGTTCCTGGGAAATCTAGCGCAGGGAGGAGAGCCTGGGTGAGCCACAGAGCAGGTGACTCCTTGCAGGCTGGCATATCTGTGGTGCAGGTGGAATGCTGGTCCTGTCTTGATGCAGACTTGGGGGTGGTGCACTGCCCTGAGGGATCCTGGGCCACTCCTTGGAAATGGGTGATGCACAGTACCCCCCAGCAAGCAAACTGCTGGCTGCCCCAACGCTGGGTGAATCCAATAATGACTCTGAGATGAGGTCTCTATCTCCCTATCTTATCACCATTCACCAAGCAGCCTCAGGTAGTCTCCTGTAAGCCCCAGGGTCACTGAACAAAAGCTATCCAGGCACTCAGACATGTTCCCTCTCCCTGGTGACTCATAAATCCCTTCCTGACACATTGGTGAAAAGCCTCCTTAAAAGGGGCCTAGGAAGGGCATCTAGGTTATGCCCCTGCCTCCAGAAGAGTCTCTGAACATCCCACAGAGAGGAGATTCAATCCCGCTACCACATTTCCAGAGGGTACTCAGCAGGCTCTGTAACATAGATGATGTGGGGTCTTCACTCAGACCCTTCCTAAAAGCCTCTCACCTGTCCTCCTCGGCCACTGTCTGTGACCGGGAAGGAGGGGACAGAACAACTAAGCACAGACCCAAAGTGAGCAAGGATTCACTTCAGGACCTGGAGTGATCCCAAAAGACCCTGTATTTCCCCCCAAAGCCTCTAGGACAGTTTTCATTCTCCTTTTCTGAGATCCCATCAGCTTAAGAATTGTGGCATGCCCATTTTGTCCATCGCAAAGCACGTCCCTTTCGCTTTCTGGTAACACAAGCTTTCAATTTTGGCCTGAGACACGCGTGTAAACGGGAGGTCTGATGGCCACTTCCATGAAGTCTGGAAGCCTCAGGTGGGCCCCACTTACGCACCACAGAATTATGGACATGATGGTGACCATTCGGATGTTCCGGGTACGGAGCAGATTCAGAACGTTGTGGGATTGTTGCTTCTCGGAACTTAGGTCTTGTAGCTGCAGGAACAACATGGAAAGGTATGGGAGGGAGAGAAGGTCGGAGACTCAGAGCATCCAATTACACACCCGGAACCCTGGCATCTTAGCTTTCTGCGTCTCAAGTTGGGGAGGGTTTTATGTTTCTTCCTTGAAAAGAAAAACAGTAAGTAAAGTGACTGTATCAGAGCCGCTTAAGGTTCCCCAGGCCTTGTCAAAAACAAAGTCGAGTGAACAAGAACGAGGAGGAAAAGGAGGCATCCATCCCGGGGAGGGCAGCGCCAGCTGAGGGCACTGCCGGCTTCCTCCTGCATCCCCCACCCTCTGCCAGTGACCACATCAGGGAGGCCTCTAAGAATTCCTTCCCAAGTCGGCTCCCGACCTCTGGGTCAGAGATAGAAACTGGCTGTGTATTTTATTGATGTGAATTTAAAAAGAATTAATGTTTTTAGTCCTCATACCATGTAGTTACTGGTCTACCTCCAGGGAAAATTTTTCAAATAGGAAAACAGGAAAATAGGAAAATTGACCTGAGCTTCACCCAGAGTAACTTCCTATGAAATTCGGCACAGCCAAGGCCATTAATAAAGCACACGTCTAAACACACTGATGTTGCTTTCTTAAGCAAACCCAGCTTTGGAGCTTGTTTTTCCTGAGTTAGCAGTTCAACGAAAGGTCAACTTTTGACTTAAAGGGTTCCCTGAAATAGCCTTATTTCCTCAAAGATGCCAGTTTCTTAGTGGGACTTATGGCTTTACCCAGATTGACCCCTAACTTAAAAGCCACCAAAGACCTTTCTATGACACTCTGCCCTGCCTTCTGTGGATCAGAGTTCTTTCCGGGACATGCTAAGTGGAAGCTGCTGATGGGCTGTGCCGGCGGGGCTGTCTGCCCCCACGGGCCTCGCTGCTGCCTACGATAGCTGGTCCCTCTTTTCCAAGCCCCGAGTCTGCCTCTTGAGTCTGAGCACCTCTGAGTCTGCCTCTTGAGTCTGAGCACTTGCCACTCTCTCGTCAGCATGACTGCTGGTGGCTGCCCCACAGCCATTCCCTAGGACCAATTCTGCTTCCTGGTCTTCCCACTTAGGTCAGAGACACATTCCAGAGCTGTATCAACGAGTATTTACAGCTTCTAACCTCTTCTTGTAGTTATGAGACTGAAGAAAACTGCCTGCTGCATGCGGAAAGGGTAGAAGAGACAGGGAAGAGGAGACAAGCAAGAACCAGAAACCAGGCAGAGCCAAGAAATTGCTCATAGTGGATGACAGCAGGGCTTGTGGGGTGGGGCAGGGCAGGGAGGGGTGAATATCTAAAAGAATCTGCCTCCAAGATGCTGTGGAACAAACTGACCATTGGCAAGCGAAAAGAGACTGAAGCTTTCTAACTTCAAATCTATTTGTGTTTCATATTTTATGAACTGGATTTTTTTTTTAGAGGTGATATACCACCTTAGCATAAGAAACAATAAGAAGTTACTATTACTAATAAAGGATGTTTATTATGAAAAGTAATGGCTAAATTATAAAATTGCCTAGAGAGGAAGTAAAGTATGAAAACCAAAATCCATGGGGAAAGTGAAAAGAATTAGGCAGTTGGCCCCTTCTCCTCAACTTGTGAGTTATCACAGGGCCTGCCTTGAGGGTGGCTGGGGCTCAGGACGGGAGAGGGCTGCGCTCCTCTGTGAGCCTCAGGGCTCCGTGGGGCTGTTTCCAAATCACAGGCAGTGTGGCTCTCCCACCAGACCCCGCAAAGTGCTTACCTCAGATGGGTCAAAGATGGTAGTGGGTGCAACGATCCCATTGATTTTGGCAGCCTTGTGGAGGATAAGCTCTGCCTCTTGAAATCGTCCCTGAGAGACGAGCCATCGGGGGGACTCGGGGATGAACCTGGAAGTGCAAGGAGCTATCTTACTGAGGCCTCCCTGCTCGACAGCTGACCAGTGGACCAGGTATGGCTTAAGTGGAGGTGGGAAATGAGGTTACAGAACCAGAGCTAGGTTTGTGGAATGTATGGTGTTTATAGGCCAGAAGCTCAGAGATGCTCCACACCATACAGCAATGACCTGAAGTGTGAGCTTCTGTGCAGAGTATTTGGAGGGGCCTGCACACCACGATGGAACCCCTACCCTGGCTAGCCACCGCCACTTCCTAAGAGCAGTGCTGCCACCTGCTGGGCACTAAGGAGACAGGCGCCCAGCCCAGACCCCTCCCCTGCTGTACTCTCCTCCCCACCCTGTCCCCGGCATTCACAGCAGCTCCTGCTCTGGCCTCTTAGCTTCTAGTGTCTCCTCATCCCCCTACTCCTGACCCACCCAATACACCTGTCAGACTCCCTAAATTGCATGTTTATCAAGGCACCTGAGTGCACTGAGCCTGTTATTTCCTGTTTCATGGTGACCAGGTAGCCCCCTGCCCTTCTGTCATGACCAGAACCCATGACATGCTCTGTCTCCTCTCTGCTATGCCCTAAAATGCTCTCAGCTCCACGCAGCCTGGAGAGCTCATCTTCCCTGATTGCAGGGGACGATTCTTGCCTCATCCCCTCTGCTTGCACTCACTCTTTTGGTATGGAATGGTCTCCTCTCTGCCTGTCCGACTCCTCAATCTTAGAGGCTCAGGTGAAATCCCAGGGCCCATGGCATGAAGCCACAGCAACACACGGCCAGAACCAGGGCCTAAGCTGCCTTGTCCTCGGGTCTGACCACTTCCTGGAGGTCGCATTGGACTCTATCATCACACAGCCACATCTCCCTCTCCTTGTCCTCAGAGAAATCCAGCACAGGGCTGAGAACAAGTCTGTTGATGTCTAAGGATTTTTTTTCTGGTTTAGTTTTTTTGAGCGTGGAGAAAACATACGTAAACAACCTAGAAATAACTTACACTTCCTGTTCTCAGGCGCCCAGGTAGGGATTTGTGGGTTGCTGCTGCCCTCTAGTGACTGCAGGAAGCACACACCCTCTGTGGGCACCCGGGGGCAGGGCCACACTCACCACCACAGCGGGACGCACAGCACCCCAGGCACGGTCAGCGCCAGCAGCAGCATCCGCCAGTCTCGGATGAAGTAAGCAAACAATGGCAGCAGCATGTAGCCAACTGCATAAAATATGCACACTCCTAACGTGGAGAATATAATACGAACTGACTTGCCAAGAATTTCTGTTCCTGTTCAAAATAAGGAAGGAGTCATGTTAGCGTTTTAATTTGGTTTATTTCCTTATTAATCTTCCACAGTGTCATTTTCAACTTACAGGCAAGAAAGCAGCCAGAATTATCTCTAAGTTCCTGAGCCCCAGGGAGGGGATGGGATTCTGAACCCAGCCCAGTCTGACCATCTCCTGGGGTGGAGGAGGGGGCGGGGGGCCAGCAACAGATCTTGGGTAATAATTTCACCACTTCCCTGAGCTGTGTGCTAAAGATGCTACATTAAGCCCCACATTTAATCCTTACTTGTGAGAAAGAATTCATTAAAGGTAAGTTGCTACTAAGGCCACACATACTGAAAGAAATATTCTATTAACTGTGAAGAGAAAAAAAAATCCTTTCAACAATACAACCCGCAGAACCCAAAAACCAATGGGGTAGAGTCAGAGTCCTCCAGTGAGACTGGCAACTTTTCAGTGATAAGAGGCCAGCATGTCTGAGCCAAAGCCCTGCTGTGTGCACTCTGAATTAAAACCCTGAAGGTGACTAAAGCACATTCCTACCAATTTATTCTTGTCAGTAAAATTCTGACTGGCCACAATGTTTTGCAGAGGAGGCAGTCTTCTTCTCTGGTGAGCTTGCCCATCACAACCCTTATTCCTCAGGCCATGCCTCCCTCTTTCTTGAGTGACCTTGGCCCTGGACAGTGGCAGGCCCTTTTAGTTGATGAGTCTTTAGTGAGATAGCCATCAAGTATTAACCAGACCAAGGTGCCACACCTCAGAGGCCAGAGGAGAATTAGGAAGCCAGGGTTTCTGCTACTGGACACCCAAGGCCTGTCACTTGTCTGACTCAGTTTCTCTGCCTATATGTTGGGTTCACCAAGAAGCTCTAGTCAGCGTTCCTAGAGACGACTTCCCCTAGAGGGACACCACAGCTGTCTCCAGAAAGGCAGATAGTGGGATGGTGGCAAAACACAGGATCAAGTACTCAACTCCAACCTGATGGCCATACCCAGGACAAAAGCTGCCACATAGTTGGAAATCTGGCCCATGCCTACAAGGACAAACAGCACGGCAAACATCTCGAAGTTCACTGAGAAGATCTGGAGGAAGCTGAAGCCCGTCTGCATGCCCATGGTCACAAACAGCACGTTCTTCCGACCAAACCTGGGAAGAGGAGAGTGACAGAGAACTATCTGGGAAAGGCAGTAGGAATGGGCCCCATGAAGAAGGGCTTTCCCTAGATCCACCAGGGAGGGGTCGTGGCCAGTGCTGCCAAGGTATCTGGTGCCAGGGATGGACCCAGTCTCCCAGCTCCTATGCCTTTACTCCCCTATCCCCACTCCCTACAACAAACATGCAATCTGGCACCAGGACTGCCCTGAAGGCCACAAGTATGATGACTGCTGTGGATTGAAACACATCAATTATGTTTAATGCGGTGTATTCATAATGATATTTTTAAAAATTCAGTCAACTTTGGAGGATGAAGGGGAAACAATTCATTACAATGAAAACTGAAAAAGGGAGAAAAGCATTTGTTCTGACTTTCCTTGTAAACTACTTGAATAATAACCAATAGCAGATGAGGCAAAGTATCACTTTTGTAAAAGTATCCCAATTATCAAATGTAAAAGAAGGGGAGCAGATGTAGCTCAAGTGGTTGGCGCCTGCTTCTCATGTTTGAGGTCCCGGGTTCAATCCCTGGTACCTCATAAAAACAAAACAAAAACAAACAAATGAAAAAACCAACTCTCACTGGGGAGTAGTTCAGCGGTTGAGCACCTGTTTCCCATGTACAAGGTCCTGGGTTCAATCCCCAGTACCTCCTTAAAAAAAAAAAAGTAAAAGCGATAGAATTAGAATATCACCATTTTACACACACACACACACAC
>JAQZBX010065210.1:0-16322 GCA_029593785.1 Cabassous unicinctus | reverse complement strand
GCGAACCCGGGGCCTCTCATATGGTAAACGGGTGCGCTATCCATTGCGCCACAGCCGCTTCCTGCCGTGAGGTTGCTGCATCAGCCCACCGCACCACTCAGGCCGGCGTGCCCTCACAAGGAGGCCTCGGGGCGCGAACCCGGGCCTCCCATATGGTAAACGGGGGCTCTATCCACTGAGCCACACCCGCTTCCCTATAGGTATCTTTTTGAAGGGGGGGGGAGTCCTGTTTTGTCAATTTTTTTCACTTACTATATTGAGAACAATAAGTAGATTGAATTTCAACCAATACACAGCTCGTGGATTTTTCCTGAAGGCCACAATCTAATACTTGTTTTTAACCCACCAAATGGCTTGTCTTTCTCCTCGTGGCTTGGTATTTTTTTTCATTCTCTTGCAGTTCTGGCGCTTGGTGAACATACTGTGTGTGACACTTCCATGTTCCTTTTTTGCCTGAAGTCCCTTCTTTTCACATGATAGTTATAATTGTCTTGATCACTCATGGTCCATAATGGTTCAAACCATTCCCTGTTTGGGGACATTTGGGTGGCTTCTAGTTTGGTCTTGTGTTTCTGTAACAACAGATAATGCTGCAACGGGCATCTCCACGCACAGAGCTTTTTGCTTGTATTTAATTCTTAAGGTGAATTCCCCAGAGTGACCTGCAGCTCAAGGGGTATGAATTACTTTATGACTCCTGCTTCATAGTAGTAAATGGCTCTCCCAAAAGATGATGCCCGGTTTGCAAACGGCCGATCCACTGCGCTTGACACTCCCCACGTCCCTGCCCACCACGTCAGCCTGTCAGAGGCGGCCCCCCTCGCAGCCAGGTATCAACACACCCGCCCTCGGAGCACGTCCACTCCCTCCCGAGCAAGCTCAGGTCCGCGGTGCCTCCTGGATCTGCCTCCTGCCGGACTCGTGCACGGGGCCAAGGAGCAGCCCCTGGGCCCCGAGGGCGGAAGGGGCTCCAAGGCACACCTGGCTTGCTTTGTTCTGTCCCCATGTGGGATAGCTTGAAATTAAGTGATGAAGACGAGCAGGCTGGATAGGAAGTCTGTCTGTCAGCATGTGCCGTGGGAAGAGCCCGTCAGGGGTGGGAGGTAATGCCTGGTGCAGCCAGGCGTGGACCAGCACACGGGCGCTTGCTTTTTAGTGACCTTCAGGCTCGGAGAAGAAACACTGAGTGAGTTTGTGATATGTTCAGTGAAAAGAGAAAGTTGTACCAGAGTAAATGTGGTACGATTCCATCTCTGCTTAAAGATGTGTGTTTCTGAATGCCTAGGAACATTCTGGAAGGACACACCAATCCGTTAGCAGAAGTTACTTCCACAGTGTGGGATTTAGGGGAAAGAACTGGTGAAGTGGGAAGTTATGTTTTGTTTTGTTTTCACTTTATCTACTTCTGTGTTATTTGAGTTTTTAAGAACAAGAGTGTTTTACTTGTGTCACTAAAAACAAGATCTGTAGAAGCTTCTCTAAAAGCTTCTGGAGGGCTGTTTCCATGGTGGGGCCCTCGGGGTTAAGCTTGAAGCACTTTGTAACTTACTCTTCTTCATCAAAAAAAAGGTCAGAGGTGGCATGTGGGATCTTACTTGGTTCTGTTTTGATTTTGGTTTTTGTTTGTTTCTGCGTGAATAAGTTTCTCACATTGACTGAGCAGCGGCGGTGCCAGAACCAATCTTTCCCTTTTCTCTTTAGGACCAACTGTCCCTGCAAGTATAGCTTTTTGGACAACAAGAGGTTGACGCCACGACGTGATGTCCCAGCCTATCCCAAGGTAAGACCGAAGCGAAGCGTGTGTCCCAGCCTCCCGGCGGCCCGCTGGCCCCGTCGCTGGCCTAGCCCTCTTGCTATCCGTAGGCAGAATATTTTTCCTCTGTCATCTGTTTAGCCAAAGCAATCCCAGGCCCTGCTTTCCCCGGCGAGGAGGTGCCAGCTCCTCACTGCTGTCTGCCCGGCCCGACCACTGAGTTGCTTTTACAAATCCACTTCATTTGCGCCCCTCTCCCTGCAATGTGGTTGTTATTATGAAAAACGTTGCTATTTGCTGTGAAAGATTTCTCAACTCCAAGAGCCTGGGAACTTCTTAAGGCAGCGGTGCCCTGGGAATTGAGGGGAATGTTTTTTCAAACAAGTGAAAAAGAGCGGCCTCATGACTTGCCCAGCTGTCTCATCGAGGCCTTCAGCTGATGAGCCAGCGCAGCCCTTGCCCGCTGGTGTCTGGCGTCCTCTGGAGTGACAACCGCGACTCTCGGCTGGTGCCTGCGGCGGTTCCAGACCTACAGATGGAGAAAGCGTGGCCGGGTCAAGGAGCTTCTCGCCCTGCCTGGGGTCTCAGTGGGGCACAGAGCCTTCCGGGGCCTCCCCGTCGGGCCCAGTGCCTGTTAGTGGTTTTCCCCAACGGCTCCTGGACAGCGTGCGTCATATTGGCTGTAGTTTCCAGATAGAGACGAGTGCCTTTTCCATAGGAAAACAGGGCCCAGAGCTCTCCTTACCCTCCCCAGGGAGTCACGGGGGCAGCCTGCGTCCAAGGTCAGAGGCGTCAGTCCTTCAGGTCGATTCTTTTTTAACAAATTAATATGCAAAAAGACCCAGGAGAAGGCTGTATCTAACCCCCTGCCTCAGTTTCCCAGCCACTGGGATAAATAGCACCGAATGCGCGGCTTAGCAAGAGGAATGTCCTGGCCCGCGGCTCCAGAGGCTGGAAGGCCGGCTTCTTTCCAGGGCCCGTCTCTTCCGGCTGTCCTGCCATCTCTGGGCATCCTTGGCTTCTCCGTCACCTGGCAACACACGTGGCGTCCCCTTCTCCGTCCTCTTCCGGGTTCCACTGACTTCCGGCTTCTGGCTGCTCCCGGAGGCTTCCCCTCTGTGCGTCAGATGTCCTCTGCCTGTGAGGACGTCAGCCTTATTGATTGACTCCCCCACCTTGGCCCTGGTTACAAGCAGGTTCCCAGCCAGAGGACCAGGGGCTGCGACCTGAACGTGCCTTTTGTGGAGGGCGTGATTCAGTCCCCAGTACGCCCACTGTCCCTGCCTGGCGTCTGAAGCCGCAGCCTCCCGTCTTTCATGGCAGAGCCAGGCCCCGTGCGCGCTGTGCTGCTTTAGCTCCCCTCGTAAGCCTGTGGCCGCTCACCAACAAGAGAAGGCAAAAGTGCTGGTATTTTACTTAATTCCAAGTGGGTCTCTCCCCCTTGAATTCACTTGATTGCGGCTGTTAAAGTCAGGTTGACTGAGATGTAATTTCACACGGTGCAGCCCGTGTCCTTCAGGTGCAAAGCTCTGACTCGTGGCACCCTCACGTGGTCACGAAACCTCCACCTCAGTCAGGAGAGGGACATTTCCATCGCCCCAAAAGCTCCCTCGTACCCCTTATTGTCAGTTCTCTCCTCCCTCCCAGCCTCTGGCATCCACTGACGGGATTCCTGCCCCCATCGCACTGCCCTTTCCTGAATTCCTGTAGAATGACAACTTTGAGTCTGCACGCAGGTGGCTTTGGAAGGGAAATAAGGAGAAAGTGGAGGAAACCCCACCGAATCCGACGGCCCCTGCACAAGACCCGGGCCCCGTAACACCAAACTCTTGTCCCTCCTAGTACCTGCTCTCCCCGGAGACCATTGACGCGCTGCGGAAGCCCACCTTCGACGTCTGGCTTTGGGAACCCAATGAGGTAAGTGCAGGCCTGTCTCCAGCACCCGGCTGCAGCGTGACGGACGGCGCCGAGCCCCCTGGAAGCCTGGGGAGTGGCAAGCTCAGCCTTGGCCAGGGCGTCCCCTCGTCCCTCCTCCTCTGTGCTTTCTCCTTTCTGTCCTTTTCTAGAAACAACTTGATTCTCCAGCTTTTGGGTCAGACTTAGAGGGCTTGAAGGGGGCCGGGAGACAGAACTCAGGAAGGGGGGTTTGGGGGACAAAGGAGAAGCCTACAGTGTTGGGGTCCTCAAAGAACATGGCCTGAGCCCCCTGGGGTCATCTGTCCATTCTGTCGGCACTCGCTCGTCCTGCGGGGCCGGCCGAGTGCCCACGCTTTGGAGCAAGCATTTCCTCGAGGCAGGGGCTTAAATCGGAAGGTTCTGCCGGGAGGAAGTGGTCAGCAAGACGCGGGCAGCTGATTCACACCCAGATCAGAGGGGTTACATGATGAAGCGTGTGTGGGAGTCTGGGAAATTGAGTCGCTTTTTGCAGCAAGATTTAAAAATTTCCCTTTTGCTGAGCAAACACAAAAATGGAGATTTTGTTTAGTCTAGTTGTCCAATAATATCAGTTTTACCCTTTTCTTTCTGGACCCCAAGAAAACAAAATGCCTAGCTATTGTCAACCCAAGGCCTCCTTCCAGCAACTCCATCGCACAGAAACACAGAAGGGCTGCCCCCGAGCCAGCTAGCCTGCTCTGGCAACCTCGGCAGCAGCGAGGTCTCTGCAAATCGCAGAAAAGAGGGTTTTGTGCCTTGTCATGCAACGTCTTTCCAGAATTCTCTGCCCACGCACACGGGGCTGGAACGTCTTTAAAAACTGCCTTGCGGCCGGGGTCCCCCTCGCACGAGTAAAGCCCGAGCCATCCTGGCCAGAGCGGCACCCACGCAGGCTCCGCTCCTCCTGGGAACGGCAGCTCGCCAGCATGCGTCCGGCCAGTGGGACTAGAGCAAAAATGGAAGCGGGCGCTTCAGAGCAGCCCACCACCAAGTAGGAGGTTTCCCCTCCCGCTCCGGGAGGGCAGGCCTTGCGCGTGGATATGGAAGGGGAAGGAGGCCTTATAAATGTGCGGCCGTCACTGGCTGGACCGATGGCGGAGCGGGCAGGAGGAACGGGGTCCGACTTCCAGGAGGAGAATTAGAACCGCTTGTCTTCAAGGGCTCCCAGTGGACAGGGGCCTGAGGCAGGACAGGGAAGCACACGCGGGTTCCAGCAGGTGGGCTTATCACCCCGCAAAAGCACGCTCCCCAAAGCCATTTGGCCTGGGCAGCTGGGAGGAAAAGGCCGGCAGCCGCGAGACGGGGTGTGTGTGGCGACGGGCACTTGGCCTCGTGTGCTTCTCCTTTCCGGCGGAATCCTTCTGAGCACAGGGCCGCTGGCAGCCAGAGGGAGGGCCGCGCCACGAGCCTGAAGGAGTCACACATCCTGGGGAAAGGTCTGTCTTCTTGGCCCCCCACCTTCAGCGTATTTGTAGCTGCTGAGCGGCACGAGGTTCGGCCTCTGCGTGGTCCTGGGCTCAGACCCTGGGCTCCTCCCGGCTAGTGGTAAGGCAGAGCCCAGAGCAGGAGCTTTGGCCTCTGGCAAAGCTGGGGATGCCGTGAATTTGGGACCGTGCTGAGATGAACCACTAAAGGCGCACACCTGAAAACTTCAGCAGCCCCCTCCCCCACAAACAAAGCCCTGCACCTGGACGCCAGTGATGCCTCTCACACTCAGAATGTCAAGGACCGCCGGGAGTGGCGTCGCCTCCCCCCTGCACTGGCGAGAGGCCACTGTCACCCACAGGCCCGGCCCAGTCGTCCCGGTCATGACGCAGACCAGGAGATGACCACCATGCTGCTGTCCTTCCCCGCAGCTGGCCGTTCGGGCCCCTCCTGGGCTGTGGGAAGCACACACCATGCTGGAAGGCCGGGGGCCGCCCCTTCTCCTGTAGCCCCTCTGTACTCAGGAGCACTCAGCCCTCCAAGCCCAGGGCCCGCGCGGCGTCCCCGAGCTGCCGGCTGCCCCCGGCTGGGGCTGCGAACGCAGCAGCAGATGCTTCCTTGCTCCAAAGCTGCCACCCCAGCTGCACGCGTGGCACCAGATGGCTTTGTCTGCCGCACCTCTTCGCCTCCTGGCTCCGATTTCAGGGCACGCTTGTTAGCAGGTCAGGATCATCTTGAGCGGCAGAGGAGCTGGGGGCTCGGGGCTGCAAACCCCCCGTCCTGGGGACCAGCTCCCAGGCCAGTGGGTGGACCAGCAGCTCTGGCAAAGCTGGGGTGGCCTGGGCAGCTGCTGGCCGGCGGCCTGGGGTGCAAACCCTGAGCCAGCCCTCCTGGCCTCACGCCAGGGCCGTGGGCTCCTGCCACCCTGTAGGGGTCCTTCAGGGCCTGTCCTTGTCCCCTCAAGGGAGACGGCAGCTGGGTGAGAGCGTGCTTTAAGGAAATTTCCCGTGTGAAACGGCGAACACCCAGACGTGGCCTGCACTCGGGGTGGCGTTTTGGGTTGAACCATGTCCCTCGGAAAGTTGTGTCCAAGTCCTCACCCCCCCTCCCCCAATAAGGTGACCTCATTTGGAAAGTGGGTCTTTGAAGATGAGGGCCCACTGGATTGGGGAAGCCCTAAACGCAGTAGGACAGTGTCCTTATCAGGAGAGGGAAATTTGGACACCGAGACAAACCCAGGGAGAAGGCCACGTGGCAGCGCAGGGACGGCGCAGTGCCACCACCAGCCGAGCAGCGCAAGGAGGGCCGGGTGCCACCCGGAGCTGGAAGGGGGCGGAAGGAGCCTGCCTAGGGGTTTCGGGGGTGGCGCGGCCCTGCCACCCCTCGGTTTCAGGCTTGCGGCCTCCAGAGCTGCGAGAGGATACGTTTCTGCTGTTTTAAGGCCCCAGGTTGTGGGACTAGCACAGCAGCCCAGGAGATGAGACACTTGGCATCTCATGTCTCAGAGGGATTTGCTGCAAAGCCAAAAAACTCCCTGCTCCCTAAGGTAATCCCGTCACAGTCGTTCCATAGACGCTTGCATTACAGGATCCGATTTACAAACATTCTGCTTACTTGCAACCTTTCCAGCCCTTGCTTATTGCGTAAGAAGTAGAAGTGGATTCCCGGCAGCACGGCCTTCTGGGAAAGGAGGCGACCCCTGCCACGGAAGCCCACGGCCCATGCAGGCATCGGGGCAGCCCGCGGAGGCAGAACCGCCATGTCACGCCCCGGGCTCCCTGGGGGCAGCTACGGTGTCCCCACCTGGCAGATCTCTCCAACCCCTGGGCTCTCTAAGCCCCGCTTTTCCCAAAAGCAAAGCCTGCTCTTGTCAAGCTCTCATTTTTGTTATTTTTTAAAAAATCATTTAATCTTTTCCTCCCTTGCTTAATTGGCTCCAAAGCTCTGAGCTATATTTAAATAAACCTCCACAATGACAATAAATCCTCTATGGAACTAAAAACAAATTCTGTTTCAAACTCAGCAGAGATTTCTATAGAAAACAGAGTTCAGTGAAAGCAGGTTGGAAGGAAAGGCTCACCCAGGAGGGAAAGTCACCTCTGGGACAGTCTAATCAAGACACGAGAAAGGGTCTCGAGTCCCGGCGCGGCCCCGCGGGGAAGCTACATAAGCGGGTTTGGGATGTAAATCGTGGAAGCTCGCTGGGCCCACTGCAGGCAAGTGAAGGGCTCTCCTCTCTGCAAGGACACTCCGCGCATAGCTGAGTGCACGATGGAACCTGTGTCCTAGAACCTCGAGTGTCGTCTCCGTCCTTGGTGGAACTGGGTAGACTCACGCTTGCCGTGACCCAGTCGCGTTCACTACATGCGTAGGACTCTTGTTGACTTCTGAACCGGGAGACTCGACTGCCCTTTAAGGCCCCCGCGTCCCTCTTGATCCCCCCAGTAGACAGGCCTCCTCTCCCACGTTCACCGTCCAGGCTTCGCTTTTGAGAGGACGCTCTGGGAAGGGAAAGCATCTGATTGACCAGGGCTGCCGAACAAATTAGCCCAAACGGGGGGCGCTTAAAACCAGGGAAACGTATCACCTCACAGTCCTGGGGAACAGAGGTTCAGAATCAAGGGGCCCACGGGGCCACGATTTCCCAGGGCCTCTAGGGGAGGGTCCTGCTCTCCCAGCTTCTGGGGGGCCCAGGCGTTCTGGCTTGTGGCTGCATCCCTCCACCCCTTCCTCTGTCCTCACACGGCCGCCTTCCCCAAGGGTCTCCGTCTTCCCGCGGTCTTCTCCCCTGTGTCTCTGAGTCTGTCTCCTCTTCTCCTTACAAGGACACCAGGCACTGGACTTAGCTCCCCCCAATCCAGTAGGACCTCATCTTAACTTGATTCTGTCTGCAAAGACCCTATTTCCAAATAAGGGCAACTGCACAGGTAGTGGGTGGGGGGGGACATGAACATATCTTTTTGGGGGACACAGTTCAATCCCTAATGGGGGGGTGGCCCGCCTTCCTGAAGGATAGACCTGGGAGAAGCCTAACACAGCAGAGAGAAGCAAGACATTCAGGGGCGAACCTGGCCTTGCTGTTGACCCCCCGCCCCTGTCCTTCGCACCCAGATGCTGAGCTGCCTGGAGCACATGTACCACGACCTGGGGCTGGTCCGAGACTTCAGCATCAACCCCATCACCCTGAAGAGGTGGCTGGTAAGTCCTAAGCTGCTCCTTCTCTTGGGCATAGCTTCCCTGAGCGCCTGGACCTCCCCGCGGGCTGAGCTCCCTGCAGATGGAGGGCCTGTGTCCAGGGATCGGCCAATCCCTGTTTGTCCTTCCACCAAAATATACTTTACCCCCAGGCTCCTGCTCTGATGAGTGAGGAAAAATAGGATCCAGGGAGGGACGAGGGAATCAGTGCTCTAAAGCAGCAGTGCGCAAGTGTGCCTGTGTGTGTGTGTGTGTGTGTGTGTGTGCGCATGTGTGAAGCAGCAGATCCCTTTTTAAAGTAAATCATTGCTCAGCACTAAATATTAAAAATCGCTTAGAGAGGTGCGTCCCAGTGCACTGGGCTGGGTGTGCCAGGCGGGGGACCAGTGGGACTCCTGCATCTCCCGCAGCTCTGCGTGCACGACAACTACAGAAACAACCCCTTCCACAACTTCCGGCACTGCTTCTGTGTGGCCCAGATGATGTACAGCATGGTCTGGCTCTGCGGCCTCCAGGTGGGTCCTGGCGCGGCCCCTCTGCCACCCCCACCCCATGCACCACCCAGAGCTCGCGTCTCGAGCGTCCCCTGCTTGCCTCTGCTCGCATACATGGCTCGCCCAGGGAGAGGGCAGCAGGCTTGGGCCTCCCCTGCAGCCCCCTGGGGGTCCCCACACCACTGACGTCAGCTCTCGTAACGGTGAGGTCATGCCTACAATTAAGGGAGCAGGGTGCCCGGCCCCCAGCCCACCCCCTCCCCACCAGGCCCAGAGGGGGTGACGGCTGCAAGGGGCTTCATCCTGCCCACGTCATTTACATCCCTTGATTCCAACCAATTCCACCCCCTCCCGGATCCCACCCCACCCACAGTAAAGACGACAGCAAACCCCAATGCATTTTCCGATCCAGGAGAAGTTCTCCCAGATGGATATCTTGGTGCTCCTGACAGCAGCCGTCTGCCACGATTTGGATCACCCAGGATACAACAACACGTACGTGGAGGCTTCTTTCCTTTTGCTTTTCCTTTGTACTCTTAAAGGGCACTCTGGCTATCAGACAGGAGCTTCTCAGCTCACCCCGCGGAGCAGGTCCAAGTCAGAGCTGTCAGCCAAGGACCCCCAGCCCCCTGCTAGGCTTGCACAGGATGCGGCTCTCAGCCCCCAGGCTTGGTCCAGGGCTGTGGGCCTCCCAGGGGCGGGTTCTCCAAAGTTCTCACCCCACCCCAACCCACCTTGCAGTCTGGGCCAACAGAGCCCTGGCAATCCCAAATCCTGGAGCAGGAGGCCATGTCTCCATGGACAGGGGTGGCCTGCAGCCCCCCATGGGGTCGCTCCTCCAACAAGAAGGGGCGGAGGGCAAGAGCTAGACCCCCATGAGAGGAGGCGCCACAGAAGACTAGGGAGGGTGAAGGCACCAAGCATGGCCCACGGAGCCAAGGATCCCAGGCCCCTGACACCCCTTTGCGTTCACACTGATGCTCCAGTTCTCTCATTTGCCTATGCCGGGGCCATGACAGCAAACATGCCAGAGAACCTCTTCAAGTTGGGGGCTCTGCGTGTGGAAGTCGGTGCTCCTCAAAGGGGGCTGTTGCCATGCGCACTGTGTCCGCTTTCTGCACCTCTCACACTCACACCAGTACGACATAGGCCACCACGGAGACCTGAACCCACAGCTTTGGGTGTGGAAGTCACGGCCAGATTCCCTTCAAAATGACTGCATTTTGTACATGTTGAAACTTTGGACACTTTTTACAAGAGGCCATAACAGAAGGTGCAAGTCCCTCAGGGCCCAGTAATGGAGAAGTTGGGGGTTATTGGTGTTAACTATGTGGTAGGACTAGGACCTCAGGGTTTTAGTTAACAGGACAACGGAGGGTCGGGAGGGCCACATACAGCAAGTTCCTGGCATGTGCAAAGCTCTGTCTACTCCCCTAGGCCTGCTGCGCTCATCTTCTAGCCTCTGCAGGCGCCACTTATACACCTCAGCTTTGTTGCCCCAACACCTGGTGCTTCCGAGTGCAGGGTGCTGAGCTCCATGGCTCTCCCTGGCCTCTCCAGGTACCAGATCAATGCCCACACAGAGCTGGCCGTTCGCTACAATGACATCTCACCCCTGGAGAACCACCACTGCGCCGTGGCCTTCCAGATCCTCGCCCAGCCCGAGTGCAACATCTTTGCCAACGTACAGCCAGACGGGTTCAAGCAGATCAGACAGGTCTGTGGGATGGGGGCCCGCTGTCTGCAGGGGAGGTGGAAGGGCACTGGGCAGGGCCACAGGGCAGAACCCACTTTCTGGTGCTGGAGGTCCACCAGGGAGCCTGCAGAACCCACCCTCCTTCCCTCCCTCCTCCAGGGCCCAAAGTGGAGCCCAAGAAGGGGTGCACCCTTTGAGTGCATACATGGCATTCCTTTGGTATACATTCCACATCCACTGCTTAATTTAATCCTAAAATCATCCATTGATGGCAGTTCTGGCTCCATGTTGTAGCCAAGGATACAGGCTTACAGGGTTAAGTAACACACCCCAGGGAGTGCAGAGAACACGTGGCAGGCCCTGGACAGACACAGTGTGCTGCATCCAACCTAACGGGGCCCTGTCCACTGTGCCGAAGCCCCCACTGCTGGCACCTGCCCCCATGGGGTCCAGCCAGCCTTCCGTCTGCTTAGGGCCACTGGGAGGAGAGGGCACCCACCCGAGAGGAAAACCATCTTGCACAGCAGCCACCTCTCCTGAGGCAGAGTTCCAACTCACCAAAACTGATGCCCCATTCCACGCAGGGTTCCCTGCTAAGCCATCACCCCGAGCTCCACCCTTTGACGTTTTCAGGGAAGGGAAGATTCCAGTGTGATCTCCTTGGACAGCCACCTTCTGCCATTCCAGGGCTGCAAGCCTCATATCCATCCTGTCTCGGTGGTCTCCCCTCAAGACACACTTGATAAAGTCTCTAGAATTCTGTGCCAGAAAAACATGTGCCTCCCTCCTGGAGAACTGATAAGCTTCACCTTATCTGAGAGCAACAGCCTCATAAACCACTGTTTTCCAGTTTGTCCATACTTGCAGGAAGTCCAGGGCTAAATGCACCACTCAGTTTAGTCATTATTGAATCCTCAATTCCTTTATCTGGAGGCTTTTTGGCATCATTTCCATGTTTATGGAACCACTGGGCAAGTATGAGATGTGTATTGTTATGGTAAGCTGCAATGAATCTTTCTCCGACATAGGTAGAGGAGCAAACCATAGCAAGGAAACGCGGCATTTGCCACTGCCACCCCTGGTGGCAGCCCGGTGAGGAGGAGGGCCCGAGAATCAAGCAAAGCAAGCTCAGCAACCCCTTTGTGTGTGACTTGCCCTTGCGGGGTGTCAGAGCTGTCCTGAAAGAGGAGGGCACTGGTTGAAGGAGGAGGCCCCTACAAATCGGGTCCTCCTTGTACCACCCGCCATGGGGTCAGGGGAAGGTTGACCCTGCTTCAAACATATTACTGCCTTAAAAATAAGACTTTCTTCTGGAGATAAGATCAGTTTTCCTGATTTTTAAAAATATTTTGTCATTGAAAATTGTGAGGGATAACAATAAATGCTTTACTAGAACAACATGAAATCTTTACACAGAAGTTGCATGATTCAAGGGAAGGGTTGGGAAGGATTGTGGGAAGATGGCAGACTAGGGAGCTCCAGGAATCAGTCCTTCCACCAGACTAACTAATAAACAGGCAAGAACTGTCTGAATCAACTATTTCAAAACTCCGGGGTCCAGAAGAACATTCTGCGGCATCCAGGGAAGAACAGGAGGGAGAGGCTGGTAAATTGCAGTAAATACGACTGAGCTGCACTCTCCACTCAGCAGCAGCCGCTGCCCATCCCCCACCTCGCAGCAGGCAGCAGTAAGGTACTGGCGCAGCTTGCTGGTGCCAGAGTAGACATGAAAACCCAGTTTCCCAAGATCCAGGAGTGTACGGCATGAGCACTGATCACGGCTTTGGATGAGCTTTTCCGGACCACTGGGAGCCCAGCTCTGACGGCAGCCATTGTTCCAACCCACCCCAGACAAAGGCAGTGGAGACGTGGAGACTGTGTACTACGACTCTGTACTTCCCCAGAGCTGCAGAGGATGGTTGAAGCGCTGCCTTACCAGGCAGGTGCCAAGTCAGGAACACAAAGCTTTGGGGAACCATGGAGAAGCTCCTGGCACCCATCCTGGCCCCTTCCTCACCCCTCCCCAGGGCAGTTTGGAGATAAGCAGTGCTCCTTTTGTGGGTCCCTGGCCTTGTTCTGGCTGGTAAAGACTGGCTTGAGAAATCCTTTCCAGTATGCTCCCCCTCCCAAAATTTACCCGCCAGGCAAAAGCATCTTGAGACAGTGAAAGGAGCATAAGAAAGAATTGAGTCAGCAGCTTGGGGCTAAGGCTTACCTGCCCTAAATCCTGCAGTGGAACATCCAGGAGAAGAAGAAGGTCTGTTTCCTGGGAAGGAGAGGGGGAATTCAAACTCCTGTACACGGGGAACTCCTAGGGCCACTAGCAAGCAAAGCCCAAGACGAGGCAGGCCCAGCACAGGCAGGGAGGACCTGTACTTTGCAGTCACCTTGGGCTGACCTTCCTAACAGGAGAGCTGAACTCTGATAGAGACCGCCAGCCAGCACAGAGCCAGCCTGCAAAGACTGAGAAAGGTGTTTTTTGCTTAGGTTGGCTTGATTTTGTTAATTCCTGAGACTCAAGAAAACCTGTCTTATCACCAGGTGGTTATGATTTTAAGAAACAAACATGTCAGGGAATAAATCACAGAGTTAATATATTAAAATGTGCAATGTGCAATAAGATTTCAAGACAAAGAAATTGGAGCTGACCCATCCAAAGGAAAAGGATAAAAATCCTGAAAACATCAGTGAAAAAGACCAGACTGTGGACATACTAGACAAAGATATTTTTTCAAAAAATGATTCTCAATGTGCTCAAGAAGATGAAGGAAAATGCAGAGAAAGAACTAAAGGATATCAGGAAAACAATGAATGAATAATATGAGAATCTCAATAAAGAGACAGAACTTTTTAAGGGAACCAAACAGAACTACTGGCATTGAAGACCACAATAACTGAAACGAAAAACTCCCAGGAGGGTCCCAACAGCAGACTGGAGCTGTCAGAAGAAAGAATCAGTGAACTCAAAGACAAGACAATTGAAATGAGTCAGGCTGAGGAGCATAAAGAAGAAAGAAATATAAAAAGCAAAAATAGCCTAAGAGACCTCAGGGACCCCATCAAGCATACCAATATATGCATTATGGGGTCCCAGAAGGAGAAGAAAGAGAAAGGGGCAGGAGAAATAGTCAAAGAAATAATGAGAGAGAACTTTTCAGACTTAGCAAAAGATATGAATATCCACACCAAGAAGCTCAGAGAATGCAAAAGATGATAAATGTGAAAAGAAACATGCCCCTCCACATACTGATCAAACTGTTGAATGCAAAGGACAAGGAGAGAGTTCTGAAAGCTGCGAAAGAAAAGCAGAGTGTTATGTATAAGGGAGTCCCAATTAGATTAAATGCTGATTTCTCATCAGAAACAATGGAGGCAAGAAGGAAGTGGGTTGAAATACTTAAAGTACTGAGAAAAAACAATTGTCACCCAAGAATTTTATACCCAGTGAGACTCTCTTTTAAAAAAATGAGGGAGAGATTAAGACATTCCCAGATAAATAAAAGCTGAGGGAATGCATCACCATTAGACCTGCCCTACAAGCAAGCCTGAAGGGAATTCTTCAGAATGAAAGGTAAGGACACTAGACAGTGGGGCAAAGCAGCATACAGAAATAAAGACCCACAGTAAAGCTAACCATATGTGTAATTTAAAATGCCAGTACTATCGTATTGTAATTTTTGGTATGTAACTCCACTTCTTACTTCTTATGATTGCTAAAATGCAAATGCAAAAATAGTAATTATAAATCTATAGCTGTAGACATACAATGTACAAAGATATCATTTGTTACAAGTTTTTAAAAAGGTAGGGGCAAAAAAGGGTATAGGAACAGTGTATGTGTATGCTATTGAAGACAAGTCGGTATCTAATCAAATATAATTGTTATATATTTAGGATGTTAAATTTTAACCTCTTTGTAACCACAGAGAAAATATATGAAAAAAGTATATCCAGAAAGAAATGAGAAGGGACCCAATATTGTACAATACAAAAATTCAAATAAATATGAAAGTAGGTATTAACAGAAGAATTGCAGGACAAAACATACAAAGACTAAACAGCAAACTGGCAGAAGAAAGTCCTGCATTATCAGTAATTACTTTAAATGTAAATGGATTAAACACTAGAGTCAAAAGACACCTATGCTGTTAGATACTTATCTTAAATTCCAAGACATAAGTAGGCTGAAAATGAAAGGATGCAAGTAGCAACCAAAAAGGAGCTGAGATAGCTATACTAATGTCAGATAGAATTGACTTTAAGTCCAAAACTGTGATGGGGGACAAAGTAGGCCATTATATTCTGATAAAAGGGTAAATTCAACAAGAAAACATAATAGTTATAAATATATATGCACCTAATAGAAGAGCAAATATTGACAGATTTGAAGGGAGAAACAGATGGTTCTACATTAATAGGAGGAGACTTTAATACACCACTTTTAGTAATGAATAGGACATCTAGACAGGAGATGCATGAGGAAATACAAGACTTGAGGGATGCTCTAAACCACCTTGACCTAACAGACATATACAGAACACTTCACCCAACAACAATAGAATGCACATTCTTCTCAAGTGCACAGGAGACATCATATCTTAGGTCACAAAACAAGTCTCAGTAAATTCAAAAATATCTTCTGGGACCACAATGGAATGAAGCTTGAAATCAGTAACAGAGGAAGAAATGGAAATTTCTCAAAAAATGTGGAAATTAAACAAATGTACTCTTAAACAACCAATGGGATAAAGAGGAAATCACAAGGGAAATTAGGAAACATCATGCCGTCAATGAAAATGAAAACACAACATACCAAAACTTAGGGATGCAGCAAAGAAAGTGCTGAGAGGGAATTTTTTTAGTCTAAATGCTTATACTAAAAAAGAAGAAATATTTCAAATCAGAGACCTAACCTCAAAACTGGCAGAACTAGAAGAAGAAGAACAAATTAAACTCAAAGCAAGCAGAAAGAAGGCAATAACAAAGATTAGAACAGAGATAAATGAAATAGAAGATGGGAGGAAAAAAAAAAAAACAATAGAGAGAATCAACAAAACCAAAAGCTGGTTCTTGGGAAAGATCAATAAAATTGACAAACCTCTAACTAGACTGATGAAGAAAAAAAGAGAGCACACCAATAACTAAAATCAGAAATGAATAGGGAGACAGTACTATCAACACCATAGAAATAAAAAGGACTATAAGAGGATACTATGAAGAACTGTAGCCAACAAATTATATAACCTGGATGAAATGGACAAATTCATAGAAACTACAAACTACCTACACTGAATCACAAAGAAATAGATCCCAACAAAAAAAACCCATGACCAGATGGCTTCACAGGGGAATTTTACCAAACCTTCCAAGATGAATTAACACCAATCCTGCTCAAACTCTTCCAAAAAATTGAAGAGGAGGGAATACTCCCTAATTCATTCTACAAGACCAATATCACCCTCATACCAAAGCCAGATAAAAATACCTCAAGAAAAGAAAATTACACATTAATATCTCAACAAAATCCTTGCAAACTGCTTCCAACAGCACATTAAAAGAATTATATACCATGATCAAGTGGGATTTATACCAAGTATGCAAGGTTGGTTCAACATAAGAAAAGCAATTAATATAATACACCACCTTAACAGAATGAAGGATATAAATCACATGGTCATCTCAACTGATGCAAAAAAAAAAAGGCATTTGACAAAATGCAGCACCTTTCCTGATAAAAACACTTAGAAAAATAGGAATAGAAGAAGTTTTCTCAACATGATAAAGGGCATATATGAAAAACCCACAGCTAACATCATACTCAATG
>JAQZBX010065209.1:0-16328 GCA_029593785.1 Cabassous unicinctus | reverse complement strand
CTGATTTTTCAGAAAAAGAGCCTCAGCTTAAGGACAGCTGCCAGTTGGCACAGAGCACAATGGAGACGAGAAGAGAGATGTGGGCCGAAGCAAACACCTGAGCCCACCAAGAGTATCCCATGGCTTCTTTCATGTTTTTGTGAGGCGTTCAAGGTCTTGGGTTTGAACATCCCTTCCAAAAGGCCAGTCCTCAGCAAACCCCCTGTGCTCTGGATTCATCAATATTTTACAAAAATTGGCAGCATCCTTGGGTCCTGCTTCGTAAGACTTGCAAAGCACCCTGGATTAAGGCTGCGATCTTCAGCTGAATGAGTAGAGAGGAAATTAGCAATAACAAAGTGTTCTTCTGCCAAAAATCACATGCTGCTGCCATCACTTTGCTCTGTGATCAAACAGGTCATTTTAATCCTTTGTAGTAGGTAGAACAGTGTGTATTCTACCAACCAAGAGAGAAACTACTTCTTCACTCAAGGGAGATCTTTTCAGCTGCCGCGTGTAGGTTTATATGCACAATAGGAGAAGTAATACCTTTCCCTCCAAGCAATCCTTTTAAAGTAATTTTGAAATGCAATTGGCAAAATCTCATCCACTTTAATAAGATACTTTTAAATCTACCAAAGTTTAATACATCGGACCACACTACACTAGATTTCAAAAAACCAAGTGAAAAGAGAACTCAGGCAATTAAGCAGAAAATTACATTATGTGAATTTTAAAATACTGCCTCAATTACTTTTTACTCCATTCGCAAGGACAGTGTGGCTGGCATGATACAAGATTATTCACTTTCATACTGTTGATTAGCACGGGCAATTGGACAGATTAGTCAATAAAATAACTCTATAGCTGGATGAGACCTTAGACATCATCTAGCTCAGGGGTTCTTAACCAGGGGTCCGTGAGCTTGAATTGAAAATTCAAAAAAAACATTATCCTTGTGGGGATGTGTTGGTATGGGTGTGATATATTTATTAAATAATACACCGTATAGTGTGGACTTAGTATGATTTTTATTTTGATGTAACGTGTTCTGAGTGTGGCGGATAATTGCCTGCAAAAGGGTTGGTAAGGATGGAAGAGCTGGTTTTACAAGGCCGTGGGAAAACTCGAATTTCTAAATGTTTGCCAAAAAAGACCGTTTGAACAGATGTTGAACCATGTTAGGTTATCAGGTATTGAAATTATACCTGATTATAATTTATATGGGAAAGTTGTAAAATGTAATTTTGAATAATCCTAAAATTTAATTTAAAGACATGCCAATGTTGAGTGTCATAAAACTCTCTGCGGCTACATTCTGAGAAGGGGTCCGTGGTGGTTTTCACCTGACTGGCAAAGGGGTCCATGGAACAAAAAGGTTCAGAACCCCTGCTCTAGCTCAACGTTCTTGTTTTCTAGATGAGAAAACAGGCCCAGAAGATCACTCACTTGCCCTCGGACAGTCATCTGGTTGGTGGCGGTCAGGTCCGAATATTCCCCTATCTCATTTTCTTGAATAAAAGGGAAAGGCCCAGCATCCTATGACATTTGTACACTGGTGGCTCTCCTTGTGCTTATAAGGAAAATCTGAGCATTTGGAAGAATCTCTGGGGGAAAGGGTAGTGTCAAAGGCAAGAAGACCTTATACAATAAAAGTGCTGCTTTGATGTTTTTCTTGTTTTGTTTGTCTTTTCCCTTCCGTCTGTTTTATGACAGTAAAAATACCCTGTGGTGCTACCTCTCTCTACTCAGCCATCAAGCCAGGAACCAAGAGTCACCACCCACCCACCAGACCACCAGCTCTTATCACTGCTTCCTCAATAGCCCTCTTCACTCTACCCTCACGGACACTGCCTGCAGGCAGGCCTTGGTAGCTCCCACTGCAGTACTGCCACCGGCTTCCTATTGGCCTCCTTGGCTTCCAATGTCTTATTTTCAGTGGCAAAAACTGCCAGTTGTGTTCATTTCCTTTTTTTTTTTGCCTAGTACACTTCCCAGTTTACTTTGCAGCTAGGTGTGACCATGTAACTAAGTTCTGGCCAATGGGAGGTAAGTGGAAGAGTCATGTGGCAGTTTCTGGAGATCTTGTTTAAAAGAAAATTGAAGGACACACTTTGCCGGCTCCTTCTTTGTCCCTGCCTGGAACGTGCATGCTGCCATGTTAGTCACTAGCTTGGGACCACTTGTGAGAACAGCGTAGAGAAGGGACTGAGTCTTTGACACCACGAAGCCTCTGACGCTATACCAGTCCTGCACTGGATCTCTGGACTCGATTTTTAAAGCAGTGTTATTTTGGGTTACTGTCAGTCAAGTAGATCCTGATCTTTACCATCCAGCTGCCAATCCAAACACCACAGCATCTTGAAGGTTCTGCTCCTCAAACGCAGGTTTGATCATGCCACCAGACTTAAATGGCTCCGTCACTTACAGAATAAAGTCAGTCTCCTTGCAGCGCCCCGCATGACCTGAGCTCTGACTCCGTAGCCTCATCGCTCTCCATGTTTCCCCTCGTGGTTAAAGCTCCAGCAATTCTGACCTACCTGTAATTCACTCAAGTATTTTACCACAGGGCCTTTTGCCCATCGTGTTTCTCCTGGCTGGAAAGTTTCTATCCATCCTTTTAAAACCAGTTTGGAAGGGTCTTTCTTCTGCAACATCTTCCCCTAACACTCTGAATTCTTTCTCTTTCATGTGACTTCCACCTTGTTCTGGCTTCTATATTACCCTTATATAACATGGTAATTATTTGTCTATAAGTATGTCTTCTCTCCTAGATGATGGACCCATCAGAGAAGAAATCAAATCTTTTTTTTTTTTCTTTATTCCTTTCCCTTGGTTAGGGGAGAGGGTGTCACCTAGAACCTCAATAATTATTTGTAGAAATGAACTAACTTGAATTGAACTTAGGGGATGTTTTAGGCAAGAGTGTCAGAGAGAAGAATACTAGGTGAAAACCACTTGTTAGTCTGTTTTTAAATTTTAGTTTATATAGAATCGGCAGCATCCTTGGGCCTTATTCATTAGTGTTTACTAAGCTTTATGGCCTTGGGCAGCAAATGTGAATATTTATGCTGTAGTTTATCTGGCTATTTCATATTACGTTTTCATGAACCCAGAAGGCCTCAAGTCCTTCTAAGGCACATGCTTAGGGTACTGGGACTGAAGAGAAAAGAAATCGAAAGAAACGACCATGCGTCAGAGGGAGTAGATGTGCAGTGTGGGTGTATGGACACCAATCAATGGCTATACCAAATGCAAGATATTTAGGAATAAGGTAGCAATGAAACGAAAATAAATCTGTGACCACAGCAACTAACCAGCAATTTAATGAAATTTCCCGACTCATCTGGAATTAACATAGTGAGATTTGTAAATTGGGATAAAATGGAAGACATCCATGAATTTAGATGGCGATTATTTTGTTTTAGGTTTGCTTCAGTTTCAACTCAGATAATCCATCATAAATGTGAGTTAGGATGCAGAGCTGTAGGGCTAACGGTAGACGGACCCCAAACCCTTGACCTTTCAAGATGGTATATGAGATTAGTGTAAGTCTCATAAACACAATGTTGGTCTAGAGAAATGCGCCTCTCTGAAACACAAAAAGCACAAACTTCAAAAGTTGGCCACGTTAAGCTATATTGCTTAGGGATGCATATATAGACGGTAAAGTTATAAAGAAAAACAAGGAAAGATTGTCACAAAAGTCAGGCTAACGGTTTCCTTTGAAGCAAAGAATGGGGTTGAATTCCTTAGAAAGATACATATGTGGGGTTTCTGGGGTCCTAGAAATGTTTATTTCTTGACTGGGGTTGTACTTATACAGATAATTCTTTAAAATTATTAAATTATGCATAAATGTTGAGGTTTTTTTGCATATTGTATTTCACAGTTTAAAAGGGGGAAAAGCTTATATAACAATAAGTAAAAATCAAACATCCCAGTAGGAAAATGGGCAAAAAATTATAACTGAGTCATCATTAAACATATAAAATACGCTCCACATTATTAGTATTCAAGGAAATACAAATTAAATCCATAATGAGACACCATTCCGTATCCACCAAATGTGCTTAAAAAGTATGAAATATCAAATCTTGGTGAGGATGTGGAGAAACAGAAACTCTATATGCTGCTGGAAACCAAAGTAGAGGACAACTGTGGGCATTTTCTAGCATAGCTGAAGCAAGCACATCTTATAACTCAGCAATTCCTGCCCATGGTACATGGACAAGGAGATTCACAGCATCATTTATAATAGGGAAATTCTGGAAACAACCCAAATGCCCATCAATAGGGAAAAAAGAAAATCTCCATTTATACAACAGTCAGACACAAATTAACCAGAGCTACAAGTATTAACACGAATGGACCTCATATATATTATGTTAAGGAACACAAGTCAGTGGAAAATATGTGTGATATCTTTTATATAACATCAAAAACTCACAAGCTATATACATACACATTAAGGTTACACATGTAAGTGGCAAAATTGCAAAAAAAAAAACAAGGAATAAACAAAATTTAGGAAATGGTTAAGATTGCCTTTTAGGGGATGGGATTGGCGATAGGTACAGAGGTGACTTCAAGATATTGTTAATGTGCTATTCCTTAAGCTGGGTGGAAGGTAAACATTTGTTCACTTTACTTATTTTAAAAGTATATATGCATTATATATACTTTTAAAAAATGTATGATATATTTTTATAATTTTTTACCTTAAAAATAAGGAATCTGTCTGATTATTGTTTTGAGTTACCAGATGCCAGTCAAATTTCCAGAAAGGGATTATAAGGTTCAAAATCTTTATGGCAGGAATATTCAAGAGTGAATGTTTATAAATATGCTTTTGGTCTATAAATTAGGTTTGTAGAATATAGATGGTATATATCAATTATCCGGCATGCAGACCCCCATGCTCGCTTACTCTATGCTCCCTGCACTGGCAGACAAGTCTATACACCAAGGCTGAACCTGAACCAGCTGCCACCTCTCCTACCCACTTTACTACAGGAAGGCGGTACTTTGTGGGGGTTAAAACCCTAGAGAAGATCCCAATTTCCAGCCAAACAAAGCTAATGCCTTTGGAACACAAGACACAAGTTTATAAGAAAAGAAAACCAATACTTAATCATCAGTCCTCATGTGCCACCATTGCTGAAAATCCAGTTAAGTCTTTTCTGAATGGTCATCAACATCTTAACGCCTACTCTATAACGTTGTTAGAAAGCGTGCTTTATGTAATAATGTCAGAAAGTTTCATTACTTCTGGCCGTGCTCCTTTTATATTTAGAACTTATTTTTAGTTTATTAATGATACCAGAAAGGAGAGTGGGGCCATACCAAATTTCAATCTCTTTTAGCCGCCTCATAAATCTATCAGAAAAAGTATGAAATCAGACCTGCAGTTGAGTAGCGTGACTCTGGATAAGATTGTTAATACTAAATTTTTCCTTCTTTAGGGCATATTTCCAACTAAAAAATAAAAAATCCACAGCCTTCCTGCTGCCTGCGCTTGGCCCACATCATAGTGATTCTCCTTCTGGTTATGTAGCGAGGGGGGAGCAACTACAGAAGAGAAGGGCAAGGCAGCAGAAGGCATGAGTGGGCTGGAGGGAGAGCACTGGTTTTTGTGTAGTCCTGAGGTGCCCCCGTGGTCCCGGAGCCGCAGGCCTTACAGGTCTTGGCAGCTTCACATTTGCCTTAGACCCACACGAAATTTTAGACTTACTGATAGTCAAAGAGTCCAATTATTTCCTGAGAAGCACCAGTTTGATCTGACCCAACTGCCTCATTAGACTCCAGTGTATTTAGACTTTCCCAGCGGCCAGTCATGCCTTTCAACTCATAACCTGGCTTTTAACCCCTCCTTCATTTCAGTCGCTTGAGAAGTGAACACAGACGGGCAGAGGCAAAGGGGGAAAAATCAGCTGAAAAGAACAAAGAGTTCAGGCTTATTTTTCCAAGTAAGCTGCGTTGGTCTTTTTCTTGCTCTGTCTAACCTAGTGAAACGGCCCTTTCTCTGAATTTTGGACAACGCAAGTTTCCATAACTTCACACTGAGAAACATCTGGACTCTTGGCAGCAATTTGCCAAACAGAAATCTGCAGCAATGGAAATGTTCCATATTATTATAAAGAGCAGGATGAAATGGTAGAGATAAATGAGTGGTAAAAGCTCCTGATGTATTACAGTAAGAGGTTCCTGCTCTTAAGTCTTGCCAGAGTTCGTTGTTTACCTTCTGATGTTCTTAATTATCCTACCTCTAACTGTGTGGAGCGCTGATTTAGTGCCAGCTAATTTCGTAAAAGTATAACCAGATGTACAATTCTTTTAATGTCCCAAATTCTATCAGGAACATGTGTTGAATATCTCAGTAGGAATGTTGCAAAAATTCTTGAAAGACAAAATTATCTCCCTTTCAAAACCGGATTTAAAAATCATTCTTACAAAACTAGTTTTGACATCAGTCTATTTGATTCCCTGTATTCCTAATCAGTATGGGGTCAAGGGAGTCTTTTGTATATTAATAATTCAAATAAGGTCTAGAACCAGATTAGTAGTTTTTTTTTCAAGTTGGAAGGACCCTTAGAAAGCATTTAGTCTAGCCCTATCATTCTAAAGATGAAAAAAATAAGTGTCTGATGAACAAAGAAAGGAATTCTATTATACTTGGTCCTATAGGAGATATAACAATACAAAGATAAATCCTGCCCTCAGGAAGCTGGCATTCTCAGAGGTAAGAGAAAAACAATATACATAAATAACACGAGGCAGAACACAAAGTGTGTCATACTGGTAATGAATCCCTGAAGTTTTGGAGTAGAACCACTCTTCTATATGTGGTGGTGTCAGAGGTGGGATGAGGGAAATTTCCTAGAAAAGGTGATATATGATTTGGTTGCTGAAAAATGGGATAAAATTTTGGTAGGAGAAACTACAAATGAAGGAAATTTCAGATATAGGGAATAGCATGGATATGTATGAAAATTGGGAGGTAAACCTGGAAAAAGCAGGTCATGTGAGACTATGAAATGCAAACCAAAAAACAAACTGCACAACCCAAACAAATTATATTCTTGAATCACTGCTACATTTCCAGAAAGATATCTAGATTAAATGACTACCTGTAGTAACAGAGAATCTGCTGCCTTTTGAGAGTGTCTGTCCCAAATGTGTTTAGTTCTATTTTTTCCTTATTTTAAGCTAAAATCATTTTTTCTTACAGCTTACACTTGTTTGTTCAAGTTCTACCTTTTATGCCCATGGAACAAAGGAACTCCTCTTCAAAATGACAGCTCTTCAGATACTGAAGTTAGCGAATTTTTTTTTTTTAATTTTTAAAATTTTATTTATTTTTAAAACTGTCATATTTCATTTTCTTATTAATTTTTTTATTTTTTAAATATATTTTTATTACAGAAGTTGTAAATTTACAAAACAATCATGCACCTGTGCAGAATTCCCATACAACAGCCCTCTAATTTTTTCTTTAAAAATTTTTATTTTCAAATAATTTCAAACTTTCAGGACAGTTGCAAAAGAAATACAAAGTCCATACAGAAAACTCCAAAATACTCACCCCCATCCCCAGGTACCCAGATCCACCAATTTTAACATTTTGTCACATTTGCTGTATCTTTTTCTCTATCTTTTTCTCTATCTCTATCTATCATCTATCTTTCTATCTATCCTATCTATCCATCCATCCATCCATCCATCTGTTTTCTGAACATTTGAGAATAGATTGTAAACATCATGCTCCTTGAACACAAACTTTCCTGCACATATATCAAGAACAAGGATATTCACTTATGTAACTACCTTAAGTACAGTTACCAAGTGCCAGAAATTTAAGATTGACACAAAGCTGATGGTCTATATTCCAGTTTTTCCTATGTAACAATAGTGGCCTTAGCTGTCATTTTTAAATCATAGTTCTCATGGCTTAAATATCTCCATTCCTCTAACCACTCATTTTGTGATGTGGTCAAGGATCATCCCCATTCTGAGCCTTGTATTTTGACTGAACTCAAGTTTCTTATATTCTCCTTATTAGGGATTGAACTATATCCCCCAGAAAGATCTCTTCAAGTCCTAATTTCCAGGCCTGAGAATGTAACCCCACTTGGAAGCAGGATCTTTGAAGATGTTATTCGTCAAGTTGAGGCCAAACTGGATTAGCACCAATATGACTGGTGCTGTAAGCAGAGGAAATTTGGTACAAGCAGGGGAAGGCAGAGGGAGAGGGAGTGGCCGTGTGTTGAGGCAGAGACGAAGTTGTGCTGCACAAGCCGAAGAGCGCCCAGACTGCTGGCCAACAGCTAGAGGCCGCGAGAGAGGCATGGGGCGAAGCCTCCTTTTAAGAGGGAGCAGGGCCCTGCTGACACCTTAATTCTGGACTTCCAGCCTCCAGAATTGTGAGACAATAAATTGTGATTTTTTATGCCAACCAGTAGGTGGTACTTTGTAACAGCTCTTTTAGTGAATCAGCCCAACTGGACACAATTCTGATAATTAATGTACAGCGGGGCAGTCCACTACTACACTACCACCTCTCTTATTCTTACTCTAGATATTAGGGTTCAACGGATGCTGTTTAAGGCCATATTCATTTACATTTATTTCAGTAGGCAACACAGGGCCATTGAAGGTTTTTGAGCAAAGGCTCACAGCTGACTATAGATTAAAGATGGTGTTCCAACCCAACTCCTGAAGGGCTTGAGCTGGAGAAGCCGCGAGACCAAAGAACATGCCGGGCATTTAGTCAGGCATAAGCTTTATTGGGACTCATGGAGAGGAGAGACTCTTTGATGGCCGGTCAAAGAGTGAATGAAGTTAGTGCTCAACAAAGAGATGAGAAAATGAGGGGTGGTATATAAGGGGTGTCAGAACAAGGACATTTCATAGGGTGTGGGAACAGAGTTCCTGCTGGGGTCATAGTTTATGATTCCATCTATCATTCTCTCCCCTCTGGGGGGCGGTTGTTAACCTTTAACTTATGTCTAGGTCATGCAGGCGACCATGTGCGCCTGGGTACCCACAGATGAATTGAAGAAAGAAGAGAATAATGGTGGGGAGATTATTAGGAAATAGGATGACGGTCCAGGAAAAGACAATGAGAGGCTGAATTAAGGTGATGATAGTGTAAATGGAATGGAGAAGTGTACAAGGAGTATAGGGAATTAGACACTATGGAGCTTGGCCTCTCATTAGATGGGATAGAGAGAGAAGCCACAGAAATTTCCAAAGTTATCAGTCTGGCCTGGGAAAAGGTGGTCTCAGTAAGATATAACGGAGTCTCAAGGCACAGCTGGCTTCCAGGGAAGATGGTGGGCTTGGCATTGGACAAAGTAAGTTTGGTTGGCAACAGCGGCTCAGACGAAGGAAAGTGGGGAACGCCTCTGCCTTTACCAGGCGAAACTGTGAGAGCCGGAAAGATCCTCAAAGAAATGTCTTCAAGGAGAGAAAAGAAGCTCAGGAAACACCTATTTTCAGGGGCTTGCAAGGGTCAGAAGAAGCAGAGGAGAGTAAAGAGAACCAGTGAAGCACAGGGCCAGGGATGTCAAGGGAAGGATGAAGTTTTATTATCAAATCCCAGAGAAGCCAAGGACACAGAAGACTGAGGCAAAGCTACTGCACTTGGTCATTAAAAAGACCTATCAACAAGAGGGCCATTTTCTAGAGCACCAGGGATAGACTCCTGATTTGAAGGCGTTAGCATATGAGCGGGTAGTGAGGAAAGGGAGGCAACAGATAAATGAGTTTAGAAAAGAATTGCCAGTCAAATAAGAAGACTTACAGGAGCAAAGGAGTTGCTCGTTTTGGTAGGGGTGGGAGGGGCTGTTTTGTTTTGTTTAGGATGGGAGACCTGTGCAGTGGCAGGGAAGGCTGCTGAGAAGAGGGGGGCACAGAGGTGAAGGAAATATTTACATACTGGAATCCTTGACTGTGTACAGGGGTTAACCTGGTTAAATATAATCCCACTCAAACAGTTACTCAGACAATGTCTAGATTCAAATGTTCCCTTTTAGAATGTTTACGACACATTCCCTTAAAGGACAGATGGAAAAAACTGCCAAAATATGATTGAGAAATAGAGGACTGAGAAATAAAGGACTGCCTCTTTCTATCCCTCTCTGTCTCTCTCCCTCCCTCCCACTCCCTGTGCCTTTCTACTTCCCTCTTTCTCTTTCTCCTACTCTTTCTCTTTCCCCTCTTTCTCTTTCTCCCTCCCTCCCTTCCTCTCCCTCCCCCCACCTCTTTCTCTCTCTCTTTCTTTTTCTTTCTATTTCTATATCTCTCTCACACACACATACACATGGCCGTGACCACTTGCCAAATAAATGTTTTTCTGGTTTGATGAGCCAAGTTAACTACATATTAACCACAAAATTACTTCACACAGGTAGGTGAATTAAGTAAAATGTGAGCATTTTCTGTGCCAAAGCCTGATCCCATTTCCTGAGAGAACAAGAACTTCGCATTAAAAATTACATTAAAATGGGACTTATTTATGCCAATTTGATTTTTTATTTTAATGGGTCTTCAAAAATTTGGATATCCTTTGCTCCCCATTTCTGATTTTCTAACATTTCCAGTTTGGTTGCTTTCCCTTTATTATGTTGTGGAATTAAAGAGCAAACATCTATTGATCAAAAGCTTCAATCCAGGGATAGAGCATGCTTATTAAGCTTATTTTACTATATTAGCCTTTAACATAATTGTACCTATTCAAAGGTTTTTCTGTGTATTCAGAAAGGGAGAGCTTTCATTTCCACTGGTAATGGCAGAATTAAGAAAAACATTGTGGCATTTGATGGAGAAAGAACAAAATTAGAATTTTTCAGAGCAAGTCAAATCCTTCTTGTTAAAACAAATGAATAAACTGAAAAAGGTATGCCGTTTCTTATCATCCACCAGCTCGGTCTGAGGTGTCTGAGGGTGCTAACACACCCACTTTGTCAGCAGGACCGAACAACCACTCTTTGTTCTTGGAATACACTGTGGTCTTCATACCTCCAGCCTATGGACAGTCTTTGTCCCTTTGCCTATAATGTTTTTTACTTGTTCTCTGCCTGACAAAATCCTGCTGCTATTCAAGACACTCAGCTCGGGCAATTCCATGTCAGTGAAGCCTTTGCCAAGTCCTCTGGCAATACAAGCCCAAGTCATACCTTACACATTTTCCACTAGCATTATCGGCTTGTCGTGTGCGCAGGCCCCTGCATGATGCCTCACACCCAAAGGAGTTCCATAATGCTTGCTGAATCAACGACTGCTGAATGAACGGAGCACTAATGAATCTATCTGGATGCAGGGAAATGGGAAAAGGGAGCCTGGGGCCTGAAATGTTTTTTTTTTTTTAAAGTAGTTCCTAAATGTACAATTTAAAGGATACCCTGCATCATAGGCTGAATAATGGTGCCAAAAGATATTCAGGTCATAATCTTTAGAACCTGTAACTATCACTTTATATGGCAAAAGGGATTTTGCAGATGTGATTGAGTGAAGGATCTTGAGATGGGGAGATTGTCCTGACTCACCTGGGTGGGCCCAATGATATAATTACAAGTATCTTTAAAAGAAGAGGCAGAGGGATATGTGCCAGGAGACAAAAGAGATGTGACAGTGGAGACTGGGGGGGAAAAGGCGACGTGATGTGGGTCCATGAGCCAGTGTACGAGGATGGCCTCTACAAACCAGAAAAGGCCAGAAGCAGATTCTCCCCCAAGACCTTCAGAAAGAGTGTGGCTCTGCTAACACCTCAACTTCAGCCCCTTAAATCCCATTTCTGACCTCTGACCTCCATAACTGTCAGGTAAATAAAGTTTGTGGTCATCTGCTATGGCAGCCCTCAGAAACACACCATGAAAGCCACATTCTCCCTCTGGACCTCAACATGCACTAACAACTAGCTCTGACATAGTCACAGGAATAGGAAGGAATCAATATCAGCTAGGGAGCCACAGGTCCTGTGTTCAAGTCTTGACTCTACCATTTTTAGCCAGACATTTGAGTCAGAACCACTAAGCCTTGATTTTTCTAAGGTTACAATGATAGCTACCTGATCTACATCGTGGAGTTATATGAACATCACATGGGGATAATGTATATGAAGGCAATATGTACACTGGAACTTCAGTGTAAACTATTATTGTTGCTACTTACTTCTTTGGGCTTAGGAACTGAAGGCTTCTGAAAAATGTCAAGGAGCCTCATTTGACCGTTAATGTGGAAGTCAACTCTGATAGGGCCTGGCACATGAGACCTTGTACTTATTTGCTGGAGGAATAAATAAATGAATTGATGGATGAATGAATGAAATTAGCTTATTAGAAAATAATATTATTTGCTTATTAGAATTAGAAATTTGTTTATTAGAAATTAGCTTACTAGAAAAAAAATAATATTATAAAGTTATCAATAGAATCTTTTTGAGACTGGGTCACAGGAAAAGTAAAAATTGGAAGGAGATAAAGTATTTGGAAAAGTTTAAGGCATAGGGTACTACCTGCGATGGGGAAAGGGAACGACAATAGTGGCCAATGTGGGCAAGATGTGTTGCCTGAGAAGTGGGTGCAGGACAGATTTCCAAACGAAGCAGACTCTTGAAGAGTGATTAAAGGAGCTACTGAGAGGCAGAGGGAAAGTGGTCAGAGGGGTGCAAGGAAAACCAGAGGAGCATAGCCACAAATGAAGAGAATGTTTCACAAAAGGAAGGAGGAAATAATTAATCGTGTCAAGTGCTGCCAGCAAGTTAAAAAATGGCAGGATCTCAAAAATGTGTCCATTGGAATTTTTTACCTAAGTCATTAGGGGCCAGTTAGGTAGAGATTTTAAGGGAGAAGACGGAGAGGGGGAATGGCCTTCTTCCCTTCTCTCTAGTTATTCGCAGTGAGCTTCTTCAGCATTTTCGTAGTTCTTCTGCCTCGTCAGCTGCCGTTTCTGACTTCATGTCTAATTATTCTTGCTCTTCCTTCCCCCAAACCTGATGTTTTCCATAGCTCAGTCCTTGGTATTATCCGCTCAGAACAAATGCATTCCCTTGATAAGTTCATTTCATCCCGAATCCAAAATTATCACTTCTCTCTGCGACACCCTCGGTGCTGCCCTCCTGCCCACTCACTGTAACGGGGTACGTTACGAGAAAGCTTCCAGAGTGGTTAGCCACTGCGAACAGACCGGAGCGGAATCACAGGCCAGGATCCTATCGTGCCCAGTACACTTCGTGCCCATTCTTGTTTGGGTGTTTTCCTTCTGGAATAATTTTCAGAAACCCTGAAAAGAACAGGGTGGAGAGTAACTGCAGTAGAAGAGCAGATGACAATTTGCAAGCAGAGGCCAGCATCTTGGGAGACAGGATCACAATTCAAAGTGTGCTTGGTAAAGAGGAAAAGTGGCCAAAGACAGAACAAGGTTTAGTTAAAAGAGAGCAACTTAGGCAGCAAAACAAACTCCTCTCTTGCCGGATGAGGACGGACTGCATATCCTGGGCAGAGAAAGTTCCTGAGGGCCCGTGAGCACGGCCCAGTGACTGTAGCTCAGTAAAACACGTGAGCACAATTCCTGGAAATATTAATAGGAGAACTGCAGTAGCACTTGTAGGAGGTTCAGCAATTATGCTGTGTGGTGGTCAGTAATAAAGGACCCTTTCCAATTCTGAGCTCCAAACCAAAGGTGAAGTGAAGATTCTGGACGAGGTTCAGAAAAGAACTATAAAGACAGGAGACTGAAAGTTTAGAAAGTAACGAGTGCAAGGACGTGTTAAAGATACTGAAATTTCACAGCCCAGAAACACGGAGGCCAAGGAGAGATTTATAAAAGCTCTTTAACTGGGAAACGGTCACTTGAAAGATAGTTACCAGTGACCATTAATGAGAGAGTGAAAGAGATCCAGTCATCATAAATGATTTTTTAATCCTAGCAGTTTATTTGCTATAAGACAATATTTCTAAGAGTGTGAGCTGATAAAAACCGGAATAGTTTACTGAAGTGGATTTTAAAAGTCAGTTAAACTGGGAAGCAGATATGGCTCGAGCAATTGAGCTCCTGCCTACCACATGGGAGGTCCCTGGTTCGGTTCCCAGTGCCTCCTAAAGAAGACAGCAAGCTGGTGCGATGGGCAGGTGCAGCAAGCTGACACAATAAGAGACATAAGAAGAAAAACATAATGAGAGACACAACAAAGCAGGGAACAGAGGTGGCTCAAGTGATTAGGCGCCTCCCTCCCACATTAGAGGTCCTGAGTTCGGTTTGGTTCCCGGTTCCTCCTAAAGAAACAAGGAAGACGAACAGACACAGCAAGTGCAAACAATGAGGGGGTGGGGAGAAATAAATAAATTAAATAAATCTTAAAAAAACAAAAGTCAGTTAGACTGTCTTTTATTTCAAGAGATTTTCAGCATGACTGCCTAAAGTTACAGGCGTGGGCAATATAATCATTATTCCTTAAGTCAACCGTGCTTTTCTTAAACGCCCGGCATGGGCCAGGCACTACTCCAGACCCGCAGTGAGTCAGCAAAGCCTGTCCTCGTGAAGTTTACATTCGAGTGAGGGTGATGGGCATGAAATGTTAGGTAGTGATAAGGTCAGTGAAGAAAATAAATGGGGCAGGGTAAGAGAATAGAGAGTAGCGTGCTTGGCCCTATTACTGGTGGATGGTCAGGGAGGAAATAGTTAAGCAACGACTTGGAAGAATCAATAATAATAACAGTCAATATTTATTGAGCACGTACTACATTCTAGGCCTTGTGCCGAGCTCTGTATCATGTAATCCCTATAACAATTTATTTTATCAATGAAGAAACTGAAACCTGCAGAGGTTAAATAACTTGTCCGAGGCCACGGGCTCCGGCTGAGCCTCCTTTTTTGATAGCCACGATTAGTGTTAGTGTCAATTAAAGCCATTAAAGGCGTCATTTACTTCTGTTTGGTGGGGAGCTCCCAGGTTACAGGTGGGTTTTAAAGAGCCCCGTGTCTCTGCGCAGGCGTAGTTCCGCCTGCCTCTTGTCTCCAGGCACTGCCGAGAGCAGGCACCTTGCTGACCTCGAGCCTCGAGGCAGGCCATCGTGCCACAGCCGCCTTCGCCCCAAAGAGCATGAGCAACATCCCGAAAGACACCTGCTCCGCCTGCGTTCACGCTGGGCGTGAAGAGCGCCAGGTCCACAGCGGCACCGGAGCATCTTACGCGGCCAAGGATTAAATTGAATGCTTTGCGCACAGAAACCCTCTTTTGTTAAAATATATGTCATGTCCGAGGAGTCCTTGGACTATTTCCTAATAAATATCTTGTTTGAAGCAGAAGGGAGAGAGCGTGCTAGTCCTCTCGTTTTCTTCAAGAAGCTGTGTTCCTTCCCCCAAAGACAAACAATTTCTAATCCTTTATTACATAATTTACGGTTCAGTTCTGTGTTAGTCAGGCAAAGGGGTGCTGATGCAAAATACCGGAAATCGGTTGTTCTTTATAAAGGGTATTTATTTGGGGTAGAAGTCCACAGTTACCAGGCCATAAAGCATAAGTTTCTTCCCTCACCAAAGACCATTGCCACGTGTTAGAGCAAGACAGCTGCCGACGTTTGCCAGGGTTCAGGCTTCCTGGGTTCCTCTCTTCCCGGGGCTGCGTTTCTCTCCGGGCTCAGCTCCTCTGTTTCCTCCACAAGGTCAGCTGTAGACTCTCAGGCGAACGGCTCGTCTCTATCCCGGGGCCTTCTCTCCTTCCTCACCAGAACTCCAACATCAAAACTGCTTCAACTCTCTTCTTTGTCATGCCTTTTATATTTGATTCCCACTCCACCGAGGGGCGGGGCTCAATGCCCTACTGACATGGCCCAGTTAATGCCCTAATCGTAACTTAATCATGCCCAGATTAGCAGACCAGTTTACAGGCATAATCCAATATCTATTTTTGGAATTCATAATTAACTGCTACAGGCTCCTAAAGCGAGGCCTCGCCGTAAGATTGAAGAATATTTACAGTAGATGATTTCCCTGTGCTTCATTCTTCAACTACAAAGTAAGGTTAGTTTATGAATTGAGGTTCTTTTCTTTCCACTGCGATCTCATCTTCCTAAAGGCCTTTGCTATGAAGATTAACGCCAATCACCTGAGTACCTTAGTAAAAGAAAATGTTGTCACTTTGACCCAGTTCCTTCTCAGTTATAATTGGGTAGATTTAACATGCTCTGAACTATTTGGATAATTTGAACAGAATGAAATTGATTTTTATACATTGCTTTAAAACTGAAGTAATTTGCTAAATTAGATACATAGATACCTGGTTTTCATCACTAAAATTTCTTTTCTTTTTAATCATTTTCCTAACTGATCAAAGATTCTGAATGCTA
>JAQZBX010065208.1:0-16357 GCA_029593785.1 Cabassous unicinctus | reverse complement strand
TGGGCTGATGCAGCAAGACCTCACAGCAAGGGGAGATAAGCAGACACAGAAGAAACACAGCAAATGGACACAGCAAACACAAGCAGCAAGGGGGGGGATAAATAAATAAATAAATAAATCTTATAAAATAAAATAAAAGAATGAAATGATTGTTGACTGAATTATTAAATTTTCAGTAAGTTATTTCTTTTAGTTTGTGGCTTCTTCATTTTAAAAATTAAACCAGATAGAAAATGACCATACAGCATTTATGGTCATATAATTACCAAATTATGATGATTATATTCAACTCCCAAATTGCAAACAATTTGAAAAACATTAGATGAAAGTAATTTACACAAATATAAATATACTACCTTCTATAAAATTTTGATTGTGGGAGATTAATAATCCTTAAATACAAGATGAAACATCCCCTGAATGCATTGGATTCAACATGACTGAAAATGGAAAAAATCACTTTTTAGCTGCAATAGCATGCATCTACATAAGAAGATCCATGAGGGCAGAGGCCAAATTAATTTGTGTACTGTTTTACTACCATTTTCTATTCCAGTGCATGAAATCAAGGAACTCAGTGAAGAATTCCTGAATACATGAATGCATTATTTGCTCATGCATTGTGCACTTTCCACATGATATTCAGAAGCAAATATACATGCACACTTTTCAATAATTTTCTAAGATTATTTGCCTTTATCAAATATCTAAAACATAATGTGAAGAAAACAATACAAATGCAAACTAAATCATATAAAATAATTTTCAGCATTTGCTTTATGTATCGTTAAAAGAAGTGGGTTTTGCCTTAGAAATAAGAACCCATGTTATATCTTACCTGAGAATCATTCCCAACAACTCTTGGTACCTAGGCAACCACAAAGAATGAATTTGATTTAATTCTTGGAAAATATGTTTTGAGAGGAACTGTTACAAAAGAAAAGGCTATTTTTCTCTGTTAAAATAAGAAAATCCTGAAATAAAAAGGGGCAGTCCCAAAGTGAAGGAATCTTTTTCAATTAGGTTTTGTACTTTCCTTATTAGAGATTCATAGCACAGCTTACATCTTAAATGCTCTGAGAAACCCTGTGATAAAAAGACCTTTTTAACATTGTTTAAACCATTGTTTCTCAAATTTAAATGATCTCAAAACTTTCTATCCCCTGAAGTAAAACAAAAAAATTAATGTGTATCACATCTCATTTATCATACTTGGGGAAACACTGTTAAAATATACTCTTATTCAGAATGTAGTAGCCAGGTGTTCAACATTTCATTGCAAAATAGGAAAGCTGGATTAATCTATTTCATGGGCTGTAAATAAGACATCTAAGGAAAAAATTATACACTGACATTATTTCTTAAAGGAGGGTTATAATTTCATTTAAAAAATAGAACAGATAGTTATCCATAAAGTATTTATTTTGGGGTTTGTGAGTTCAAATCTTAGAGCAAACTAAGGCAGTAAACTAGCATCATGCTTTAGGTAAAAGGCAGAGGTATCAGCAATACAAACAGCATTAATTTCTCAGATGGAAAAATTAGGAGTCAGGATAAGTTCAGTAGACTGTGACCAGAATACAGAAAATGGGATCCAAAGGAAGCACACATAGCAAACAGGAAATGAATTAAAGAACAAAAGAGTGGGAAACGCATTTCCAAGTCAAAGCGTGAAGAGAGCAGAGTCAGGTAAGGATTGCTAACTTCACAGCAAAAATATCAAAGGCGGTAATAGAGCAGAAGATGAAGACGTTCAGGTTTATGACCTCGAGGGTGGTGATAGAAATTATTAGCAGATTGAAGACTGTCTGAGGATTGAATAAACTGCATCTGTTGATGGCTCCTTTATGGTGAAATAGCAATGAGTGTGCTTGATACCTTGGTGATTCAATACAACATTTGGATATTGCCCTATAACTTGCCTGTTTTTTGTTTGTTTGTTTGTTTGTTTTTAGCATGGGAGTAATTGTTGGTTACCAAAAATTAAGCCTCTCTTTCACTTTTGTCCTTCAATTTTCCAAAAAATGTCTTTCCCTAGAGGTAACCTCTGGTGCAAGTTTATTGTCTCCTAAAACCATATTCAAATTCAAAGACATACATGAAAGTTTAAGTGATAAATTGAACAAGCACATTTTTTCTTTATTTTTAAAGAAGATTTAGATTACATAAATGTTACATTGAAAATATAGAGGATTCCCATACATCCCTTCCTCTTCCCCTCCCACACTTTCCCCCCTGAACAACATCTTTCATTAGTGTGGTACATTTGCTACAATTGATGAAAACATATTGAAGCATTGCTACTAAACATGGCTATAGTTTACATTATGGTTTACGCTTTGCACCGCACAATTTTATAGGTCTTGACAAAATGTATAATGGCCTGTATCCATTATTGCAATATCATGCAGAACAATTCCAATGTCCCCAAATGCCCCATGTTACACCTTCTTCCTCCTTCTCCCTTCCCTTAGAACCTCTGGGTGACCACTGTCTTTATATCAACTTTGCAAGTTCTTCCATTACTAGAATAATAATGTCTACTTTAGTCCATAGTTGCATTCCCACCTTATGTTTCTTCATTCCTTAACCTTGAGGATTTAGGGGTGGTGATGCCCATTCTGCTTCTGATTGAAAGGGGGCTTAGATCCCACGAGGCAGATGGATGGAACTATCTTGCTTGCAGTTGTAGCTACTCTCTGTTTTTGGAGATGGGTGTTGTCTCATCATCCTTTTTTTAGTTGTGCTGGGTGAGTCCAATGAACTGGAGAGTAGGTGTTGGCTGCAACTCTGCTGAAATTCAGGGTTCAACTGGCATATGAACAGCCAAAAGATTTAAGTATCTGGGAAATATATTTAATGGGTATAGTACTAATAAAAGGTTCAAATAAAAGGGGCAGAAGAACCATGTGTAGGAAAATTATGAATGAGTTTAACTCTGATACATTGATGAGATAGGTTGTCGTATATTCCAAGGTAAGGCCCCCCACAGGATGCCAATTTCCTGGGGCTGTCTGCCCTACCTATAATGTCTACATGTCTCTAGAGCTCTCAGGAGCACCCTGGCTCGAGGCACTGTTTACTGTGACAGTCAATGAACAAGCACATTTTAAAATAAAGCAACTTTATTTTTGCCTACTACTGTCTCCTTAAACTCACCGGGCTCCTTATTCCCCTGGAAATGGAAGAAATCTTGGATCTGATCCCACCATTTTTTCCGGACATGTTTCAGTCCTCCAGGCATTTTAGTTCCTAAAACCAGTCTCAGTTCAGTAATTATTATGTTAATTCCTACTAGTAATGCGTTTCTGTCTTTATTCTGTCATATTTCCTCATATATCTCACAGTTTCTATGGTTGATATTACATTGTGTCTACATATTATAATGATTACATTTTCATGTGATGTATTGTCATATTGTTATTGCATGTCTTACTATTATAAATTACCATTATTTATCTTATTTAATACTTTTTGGCATGCTTTCTACCTTTTCAGATATTAAAATTATAAGCTCTGCTTCCTTTCTTTTTGCTTTACTTTTTATTTTAATTGTTTTAAGAGTTTCTCTTATATCCATTATAAAGTTGTGTTTTGTTTTGAGATACATCCTGAAAATTTTTTTTGTTTTAATTGTTGGTCTTAGTCAATTGACATTTGCTGATACGATAGACAGATTTAGCCTAATTTCTGTGATATTATTTTCTGTTATGTTTTCCATAGTTACATGTTTTTAGAAAGTTTCTCTGTATGTGTTCTATGTATTGTTTTGTGTATTTATGTGTATGTGCATGGGTGTGTCTCTTGTATAATTCTTTAGCTGTTTTGGAAGATTTGTATTTTAAACCTAGGAGCTACTTTTTTTTAAATGCTATTTTTGATTAAAACTTTATAAATCCCCAAAGTATATGCTTTTACTTCTATTGGCTTGGTTTGTGTGCTTTAAACTAAAACATTTTGAGCTCCAGTTTTTTCAGATGGAAATCAGTGAATATATTCCACTTCATTGCCTTATTCAACGCCCAATTGTTGTTAGTCATTTCTAGCTATTTCTACATTTTCACAACTACAATATTGTAGCAGTTTGGCAGTTTGATATAGTTATGAATTCCAAAAATAGATATTGGATTAGGCTTGTAAACTGTTCTGTTAATCTGGACATGATTAAGTTATGATTAGGGCGTTGACTGGGCCAAGTCAGTAGGGTGTTGAGCCCCACCCCTTGGTGGGTGGGGAATCAAATATAAAAGGCAAGGCAAAGGACAGAGTTGGAGTAGTTCTGATGTTGGAGTCTTGAGCTGGAGCCCCGGGAAGTAAGAGAGCTTGGTCGTGAGGAAGGAGAGAAGGCCCCGGGAAAAGAGCCGTTCACCTGAGAGTCTACAGCTCGCCTTGTGGAGAGAGGCAAAGCCTAGAGAGCCTCATAGTCTACAACTGACCTTGTGGGGGAAACAGAGGAGTTGAGCCTGGAGAGAAACGGAGTCCCGGGAAGAGAGGAACTCAAGAAGCCTGAACCCTGGCAAACGTCAGCAGCTGTCTTGCTCCAATGGACTTTCGTGAGGGAAGAAATTTATGCTTTATGGCCTGGTAGCTGTGGATTTCTACCCCAAATAAATACCCTTTATAAAGACCAACCGATTTCCGGTATTTTGTACTGGCACCCCTTTGGCTGACTAAGACAAATATTTATTTTCTATTTTTCATCATAATCATCTAATGTGTCTTAATCTTAATCTTACTATAAAATATATTTAGTTCTCATTACCAATCTTTTTTTTACAGTTGACTGAATCATATCTTGATTAACTGAAATTGTCCTTTGGTAATTTTCCTTAGAAAGAGAACATCAGCACAATATTTCCTGGGTTTTTGCATGTTCAGGACTATTTATCTGTAGCTTTTACACTTTTGGCTCTATATCATATCCTTGGATTACATACACTTTGATTATCTTGTAGGTGTTGATCCATCATCTTCTGCTGAATATTGCTGTAACAAAATATAAGGCCAATGTGATTCTTTTTCTCTTAAAAATGACTAGATCATTTTGCTTTCTTTCCATAGGATTCATTCTTTTTATTTGATGATGAGTAATTTTACTTGTGTAAAGCTCAGTTTTGCCAATTTAAGGTCAATTCCTCCTGGGACACAGTGTCAACTTTTAATAAATAGACTCAATTCTTCCACTTTTGCTCCAGGAGAGTTTTTAATTTTTTAAAAAGAGAACTATACCATTAAATATTTGTTTTATTTCATTATTTTTGGTTTCTTTTTTGAGGATTCCAATTGCTTGATTTTTTTCCTGTCATTTATTTCTATAATTTTGTCTTTAATCCATTTTAACTTTGTTTCATTTATTCATTTTATAGTTTTAACCTCTATGTTTCAGTAGTATCTAATTTCCATTATGTTGCTTCCAGTTTTACTTTTCACATTCATTAAAAAAAATTTTGTGAATTTTTTCTTTTATGGCAGAATGTTTGATCAGTTTTAATCTGTACCACGACAACATTTTTCTGGTGAGTATTTTTTGCTTGTTATAAGTGCTACATTTTAAATGTTCTTATTTGAAATAACTCCAAAATAAAGAAAGTTGTAAGAATGGAGTTTTCGTTTCTCAGTGGCTAAAACAAAGATGGTACAATTGGTTGGCTTAACAACAGGATTTTATGGGCTCATGGTTTCAGAGCTAGAATGCGTGCTTCCTCCCAGGTCAGTATCTTATGTCTGGCCAACAATCCTTGGGGTTCCTTGGCTTTTCTATCACCTAGCGTTTTAGTTTGCCAAAGGGCTGCCAATGCAAAGTACCGGAAATGGGTTGGCTTTTATAATGGGAAATTTATTTGGGAAAAAGCTTACATTTCTGAGGTCATGAAAAGTCCGAATAAAGGCACCGTCAGAGGTGCTTTCTCACCAAAGTCAGCTGCCACATGGTGAAGCAAGATGGCCACTGATCTCTGCGAGGTCTCTGCCTTCCCCTCCAGAATCTACCATCTCCCAGAGCTCAGCTGTGGGCAGCCTAGCATAGGGCTTGTCTCTTTCCGGCCCTCCTTTATCAGTTTCCACTGCTCTGCTTTCTTCCTGAGTTCAGCTGTAAGCTATCAGGCATATGGGCTCATCTCTCACTGGGCCTCCGCTCTGTGAGCCTTTCAGGGGCTTCTCTCCTTGCTGCTCAGCTGTGGGTGAAACTGGAGTCCTTTTTCTCACATTGCAGGATCAAATATGGTAGATTCCTTTATTTGTGTATTTCTGTCTCTCTCTTTGTCTCTGTTTGTATCAGACCCAGCAAGAGGGTGGAGACTCAACCTGAGTCACACCTCACTGACGTAGCCCGATCGAAAGAGTCTCACATCCACAGGAAATGATTAGTTCAAAAACATAATCTTTCTCTTTTTGAGATTCATAAAATAATTTCAAACTGCCACACCTAGCAATGCACATGGTGGTGTCTTCTCCTTTGCCTTCCAGATTCCATTGACTTCCAGCTTCTGGCTCTTCCCACAGCTTTTCGCTCTGTGGCCTCTTCCATAAGGCCTCTAGTAATAGGGCTAAGACCCATCCTGATTCACTTGGGCCACACCTTAATTGAAGTAACCTCATCAAAAGGTCCTATATAGGCGTCAGTGTGCCCGCTGTGTCCATGGAGAGAGGCTGAGGAGACCGAGCTCCAGCTGTGGGCACTGGGATGGCCAAGATGTTGGCTTCATTAGTCCAGGCCATGCTCGGGCTGTGAGCAAGAGGAAGCTGCAGCCCACCCAGGCCGCCCTCACCCTGACACCTTCCGCAGTAAACAAGACAAAACAGCTTCTTAAAGATAAGCCCGAACCAGGGGTTGTAACGGCCTTTCTTATACTCTAGATTACACGAAGACAAAAGGCAATTCTGATGAAGAGATTGTTCAAGATGGAGTCAGAGTGTTCATCAAAAAGAAAGCACAGCTAACACTTTTAGGAACAGAAATGGACTATGTAGAAGACAAATTATCCAGTGAGTTTGTATTCAATAACCCAAATATCAAAGGAATTGTGGCTGTGGAGAAAGTTTTAATATTTGACACCTCAGGACTCCATCAGCTGTAGGCTTCAGGAGTGCTCCTGAAAGACTTGGGGCTTACTAAAGAAATAATGTGACTGTCACATAAGGTTTATAACATAGGGCTGCCTTGTGAGGAAATCAAGTAACGCATTTTGAAAATGAGGCCAATGTGTTAATTCAAGAAGTGATTATTTGTATTCTTTTTAGAGGATGAAAAATGAGAAGCCATTACTCTCTTTGGATCATTTTTCTGTTCTGTAAAGAAAGGAAAAAATCCTACGCTGCATCCTTTGTTTTAGAACCAGCTTCATTGAAGTTGCCGATTTCAGGTAGATTCCTATCAAGTGGCTTCAATTGTGCAACTCCTTCAGCGTTTTCCCAACCAGATTGATGGCTCTTGAAACTTAGAAGTAAGAAATCCTGGTTGCTTGTAGTAATATGGTAGCGCATTGATTTTCTACGCAAATTTGGAATGGCCTTTTTACATTTTAATTAAAAATGTCATTGCCAAATGCCTCATTTGCCTGCCCTTTAACAGTACCAGCCATTAGCTGAAAGTTTCGGGCAAAGATTTCCTAGAAGTGAATGATGATATAAAAGGTAGAAAATGCTTTACCACCTGGGTCCTAAACCATTTCTTTTAACACTCTAAATTCCTGCTCAAATGGGTCTGCAGCTGCCTTAGGTTCTTTTAGTTGAAAGTCTCTTAAAAGCCATCTCGCCCATGCCCCCTCAGTTCTATAGTTGACTAAGCAGAACCCCAGGGACGCTAAGGGCTTGTCCAACCTCACTCTAAAGGCAGCGCCAGGACTCGCCCTCAGGTCTCCCTCCCTCCATTGCCTCCGTTGTAGATGACACATTCCCTGTGCTATTCGGCAGTCCGGAAAGTTAAATGATCTGGTTTCTCTGGTCAACATTTTGATAAAATTTATTAGTGATTTGATGGAGATCATGTAAGTTTTTATTTTATTTTGAATGGGAAGAGTCTTATTTTAAAACCCATTGGTGTGAATTACCATCTTGTTTCTTCCATGAAACAATGGTTTACACTAGCAGAGAAGACATTATAACAGCCCAGAATTATTTAAGAATGTAGTAGTAAATAATTCTGCTTCAATTGTGAAGCAGAAATTGGGGATCTTTTCTTAAAATTCTCAATGTGCTTATACATTGAGAACCTGGATCCTAAGTCCAATTGCTGAAAATTTAAACCTAACATTTTATCACCTAATGTTTTTATCACCAGATTTTCTTTAACAGTCTTCATTTTGCCATTTTAGCTATTGATTTTCCTGGGCTTGATATAGTAAGTATTCTGTGAGGTGGCAAATACACTTTTTTTGAAAGCTAATTCTCATGAATTGAAGTAGTTCCAATTTCCTTTGTTTGTCATATTCATTAAAGTACCTGGCACAAAATGCACCAAACCTGGAAGAGCAGCTTTCTGTAAAATGCTCATGAATTTGTATTGTTAACATAATTGTTGATCCACTTATGATTTGTACAATACTCTGTGTGTGTGTAGAGATTGAATTGTCAATAAAAACAGTGTGGCTTCTTTGCAATATTAAAAAAAAAAAAGGTCCTATATACAACGAGTTCACACCCACAGGAATGAATTAAGATTAACAACATGTTTTCCTGGGGTATGTAATTAAAAAGCTTCTTGTGCTTTTGAGTAATTTCCAGAAGGAGAAAATGCACCTCTATGCAGCCATGTTCATACTTGTCACATGTTGGGTTCCCCAGGAAGGAGACTTTGAGATGGAGTTTAGTATGAGGATACTTAATAAAGAGTACCTTTGGGATCAATGCCTGTGGCAAGGAAGGAAGAAGTGCGCAGAGGGAGAAGCTATACTGTGAAGCAGGCACAACCGCAGCCTCCTTTGACCCCATGGGGAAGCACTAGAGCCAGAATGACCCTTTAGAGTTGCCTGCGTGAGGCAGAGATGACAAGCCTTTCTATTCCCACACTGATCAGTCTCTGATGTAAGCCTCTGGAAGGGGCAGCTAGCCTTGGGCATGCGAGGCTTCTTGTGGGGATGGACGTTATCTGCAGACAACACCCCCTAAGTTGGTACAAGTCCTTCCTTGAAGAAGCACCGGGGAGGGGCCTCACACTGTCCTGGTGGAGGTCCTTTAAATATGCACTTTTCGGGCCTGTAGTTTTCATCAGATTTCAATGCTGTTCATGAGTCAAAAAGGTCAAGAATCTCTGAATTATTGGAGAAGTTCATTATGTCTGTACCTTAACTGCTTTTATCTAGAAGGCCAAAGCCAATCTAGAAAACTGGATTGAAGTCAATTTTTAAAACTACCTTGTAAAAACAAATATGCTGTTTTTACAGTGGATGGCAAGGTTCCTTAAGCTATGTGAAGATTATGAGTACCCAAAATGCTTCGTAATTCCACTACATTTTTAAAAGCTAATGCCAACCATGTTTATAACAGTTACACAGGTATTTCTGAAACACTTGGAGGCTTTAGTAAGAGGCTTAAGCCAGTTATCCCCAAATGCTGAGAAAGTCCAGTCTAGAACCAGGAGGGGGCAGCAGAGGGCCACGAGAGTAGTGTGCTGACGTTACCAGGATACTGATTCTAGCCTGGACTGGGACGTCACTGATAACCTAAGTTTATGACTTTATGCTAAAAACAGGAGGAGATGCTTGGGTCGAAGAAAAAGAAGCAGTGTTGGGAGAATCGCCAGTTGTTCCTGGGTAGCACTCATGGGACAAACACCCTGAACAAAGGGAAAGCAAATAGAATCCACGTTATAGGGAGCCAGACTGTGAGCTTGCCAGGGAATGTGTGCTTACCAACGGTCATTTCTGGACTCCATCTTAGCCTTACCGCAGGGCCCAGAGAGCAACATGGGACAAAAGACAGCCTCGGTGACTTTTCCAGAAATATAGCTGTATTTCTCTTCCAGTAATTCCTAGGCCAAATGAAGAGCTATAAAAGACAGTATTCTTTCGATGAATTTCCAACCCCCTCCGCAAAGAACAAGCTTTAGCTTTCATTGACCAAACTACCTTTCCCGCTCAACTTTTAGTTTGATTTATATTATTTTCATTGCTCTAGCAAATTTTGTTATATATTTTTAGAGCAACTGTTCTTTTACGTATTTTTTTCTATTATGTAATTTAAGTATAAGAGGTTATAAGTTTGCCAGAGTATAGCTTTGCCATGTACTATACATTTTGACATGAAGCATTCTTACCTTTTTATTTTCTCAATATTCATTAATGGCAGTTGTGATTTTCTTTTAATCCAACAATTATTTAGAAGAATGTTTTCATTTCATGCATTTTTGTAAAGGATATATTTCCTATTATAAGTTATTTATCTGACTATCTTAATTCAATCTCATTAATTAGGTTTTCCAAAAACTTCTGAAATTAAAAAAAAATCTACTTGAACTGTAAAAGCATGAACAGGTTAAAATCTTGTATAGGAAATTGTATTTTTTTCTGAAGTTCTCTACATGTATCTAATAGATTTTATTTCATATAATTTGATGCTGTGCTTTTTTGGTACATAAATGTTCATAGTTCTATAACTTTGATACAGGTTGTGCCTTATAAGTAGTACCTTTTGCCTGAGATTCTAGTTTGTCTTCTTCCCTGAGATGGAGAATTCTAAAGAGTCTTCTAAAATGTTTTCTGCTTTGGGATTATACAGAATACATAGGCTTGTCCTTTCTCTGAATCTTCAGGCTTTCATTTCCTTTCCTTTGTTCTTCAGTATCTTTTCATAGGCCCTGAATTTCCTTAATCATCTTCATATGAGGGGAGGTCTAGCCAGTTCAGTGTTTGTCGATTTGACTTTGGCTTTCCTTCCTATACCCTTTACTGTAGATGGGTAGCATTTTCTTTTTATATCCATGAACAGGGAGCAGGTTGTTTCCACTATCCTGTTCTTACAGCCCTTTATCTACTCTGGCTCTGCTGGATATAAATGGGATTGTTTCCCATCCCCACTGCTTGCTTAATTGCTTGCTTTTAAGTCTTTGTTTTCTTAAACTGTCCTGAAGAGTCATGAGGCATATGCTCATGTTAATAGAGAACGAAAAAAACAAACAAACATGATTAGCAATTCAAAATCACTTACTAAATCCAACTTTATATTTAGTCAAGTCCACACAGACCTTGAGTTTTCTTGTTTGAGAATTTGGTTTATTAATTCACATTAAATCCAAACATTAAAAATTCAGAAAACTTGAAAGGAATGCTAAAGCATTGAAAAAACTTTCATGTATCTTTGGAATATTGATTAAGAAAAAACTTCCTGCTAGTTTGAACTTTCCTAGCTATGTGACTTTGATCAAGCCACCTAATCTCTCGGGGTTTCTATTTACACATTTCTACCAACAGGGATGAGACCAGTGGTTCACCAACCACTGATGTTTAGAAATACTTGGGGATCCATTTAGTTATCACAATGACCGAAGAGTGCTGCTGGGCAGGGGCCAGGACATTAGGTATCTGGTAATGCATGGGAAAGTGCTGCGTTACAGAGAATTGTCCAAACCAAAATCCAATGATGCCCCTCATCCCCCACCCCCACCCTGCTGAAGAAGATTGGCAGATGATCAATAAACTTCACTAAACTTGAAAATATTTTGTTTCCTCTGGTTCCAGAAGATGTGTTCAAAAGGAATGGCCAAAAACAAACAAACAAAGTCTAAAAGATCTTATTTCTCTTTTTTTTTTTTAGGTTGTAATTCTGGGATTTGAAACATTTTCTTTTTAAAAGCCCAGTTTTTAAATAAAAATGTTGTGCTATAAAATATGGAATAGTAGGTGTCAAAAGTTTTGAATAGTTATTAAAAAAACTTATTTTTTCCAATCAATTGATCAATTAACATAATTATAGCATTAGAATTATAACAGAACAAGAAGACTTATAGATCATCAGATAAAACATCTTATTTTTTTCTTTGAAAACATTATTTTCAAAACTGCATAATATGAAAATATCCCATTAGACAAATGCAGCCCAAGTTAATTATTTCCTTGTTGTTGGGCCTTTGAGATGTTTCCTACCATTTTCTACTATAATTAATACTACATTGAACATCTTTGTATATTAAATTTTGACCATATCACTAACAATTTTTCAGACTTTTAAAATCAGTTTCTGTGCTCACTATTTTTTTTTTTTGTAATAGTGCTTTGATATTTATTAAGTATAATACAAGGGAGAAAAATAATATATCCTATAAAGAATAGTTCAGTACTCTACTACAACACTCAAATTGTTCTTAGAATTTTATATCTAGTGATAAAAAATTAACAGTTATCAGTTTGGCTCTTGTCCTTATAACCTCACATCAAAAAAATAGCAAGAGCTTTACTGATCTGCCTATATTTTACCCAATCTAGTCCATCTTAACCTTCACTCATAGAATAGTCTTGCTCAGGACCATTTCTATCAGGCCATGTCCTATGGCTGCTATTGGCTTATGTTACCAAGTCTAAATTGAGAAATTATTCAATTTATTGTAATCCAGCCAATCTCTTTATCTGCCCAGATTTTTTTTTCTGCTTTCAGGTCATTACTACATAAACTTTAAGTCGTTACTCCAAGGAATATGCTGTTAAACTAGTGATATTAGAGGCCAAGGCTGGCACTCAACCAGTTACCTACTTCTTGCAGAAGAGCAGAGATCTAATTTAACTTATAGGGAGCAGAAGTGGCTCAAGCTATTGGGTGCCTCCCTCCCACATGGGTGGTCCTGTGTTTGGTTCCCGGTGCCTCCTAAAAGGAAGATGAGCACACAACAAACAGACACAGAAAGCAGACAGTGAGTGCAAACAACGAGGAAGGGGGAAATAAATAAATAAAATAAATCTTAAAAAAAATTTTAACTTATAAATTCTAGCTCACATTATCCCTCCTTTTCTATATCTTCTTTTTTTAACAAATCAATTTTATTGATACATATTGAGAAATCATACAATTCATCCAAAGTGTACAATCAATTGTATTTGGCAGAATCACATAGTTGTGCATTCATCATCTCAGTCATCATTAGAGCATTTTCATTATTTCAATAATAATAGTTATAATAAACAAAAATAAACTAGGAAGAAAATTCTTCACCCCTCAATCTCTCTATGCATCTCCTGCTGTACATACTTACTATTTCTGGCTATTCTTGCACAATTACTTATATATTTATTAAGCAATTTTATTGAGGCATATTCATATACCATATGAACTATCCAAAGTGTATAATCAATGGCTTTTAGTATAATCACAATGTTGTGCATTCATCACCCCCAAATTTTTAGAACAATTTCATTACTCCAAAAAGAAAAACCCCACACCCCTTAGCAGTCCTTCCCCAGCCCTATATAACCACTAATCTAACTTCATCTTTGTAAATTGATTTATATTTACATTTTATATAAAGGAATCATACAATATATAGTACTTTGTGTCTGATTTTTTTCACTTAGTAAAATGTTTTTTTGGTCTGATATTAACATATTGTAGTGTTAGACATTTGTTCAATTTCAAAGAAAAACCAGACTTACAGATGCAATTTTACCCATATTCATATTTCACATGTGGTTTTACTATGCTATGCAGTTTCATGTTACATTTTTTAGCTTTCCTTTTAGTAATATACATGGCCTTAGACTTTCCCTTTAAACCCCTTTCAAACCCACATAATAGTACTGCTAGTTACAGATATTATGTTGGGCTTTCACCTTTTCTATTCATTTCCAAAGATTAACACACATCCTTTTTACCATTTCTGTACAAGTTAATCTTCAGCTTTCCATTCTCTAACCTCATTCTATTTTCTAGCAACCCATATTCAAGTTATTAACTCCATGAGATTACACAATATACTTAGTTCATAGTAGCGTAATTATACAGTATTTGCCCTTTTGTGTCTGGCTTGCTTTACTCAATATAATGTCCTCCAGGTTCATCCATGTTGTCATATGCTTTATGACTTCATTTCTTTTACAGCTACATAGTATTTCATCATGTGTATACATCACAATTTGTTTATCCATTCATTGGTTGATGGACACCTGGGTTGTTTCTATCTTTTGGCAGTCGTGAATAATGCTGCTATGAACATCAGTGTGCAGATGTCTGTTTGTGTCCCTGCTCTCTGTTCTTCTGGGTATATACCTAGTAGTGGCATTGCTGGGTCACATGGCAAGTCTATATTCAACTTCCTTAGGAACTGCCAAACCGTCCTCCACATTGGCTGTGCCATTCTACATTCCCACCAACAGTGAATAAGAGTTCCTATCTCTGTATATCCTCTCCAGCTCATTTCTTTTTTTATTTCAGTAAAACACTTAGAAGACAGAAAAATTGTGTTAGCACTGCTAATTGTAAACCTTTACACTGTGTAGCTGGAAAATTCATACAACAATGCTGTCTGTGATTGTTCTGGTGCTCTGAGAGTTAAGAACTTACTCCTTGTCAGATCCACGGTATCCTAAATATGGTTGATGTCTATAAAATAAATTATTGCGTTTTCTTAGATTTGGGGAAATTCATTTTACTATGAGCTATGTGCCAAATATATTTTCTTTACACATTAAATATAGTCAATTGTAGACTTTTTTTTGGAGATTACTTCTGCAGCTCATGAAGTATGTAGATCCTGGTTTCTTTTCTCTCAATGCTCTCTTTCCAGTAATTTTTCATTGCTAATTACATGTCTTCCTTCAAAGAGTCAGGCAAAGGGTAGTGAGAGTCTTTGAAATTTTCATATAACAACTTCATAGAGATTTAAACATCACAAAGGGATTAAAAAAATATGCCTCATAAGAGGCTTATGGATTACGTATAAATTTATCCAAATGCTACAATTAATATGGATAGTTTCTGTTTGACGTTAATTTATATAGACATTTCCATTTCTTAAAACCCAATTCAAATTGGCTTAAGGAAATAAAGTAGTTTGTTTTCTATTTTAAGGTGAGTGGATCCAGGGGTTTGAGTGAGGTCCGCAGGATTTTATCTTTTCCATCACTTATTTATCATCTTTTATGGTTGCAGCTTCATTCTCTTCCACAGCTACAAGCTTCCTTCAGGAGGAAAAAGGGGCCTGGCTGCAGGTAACTTTAGGTTTTGTCAGCCCAGTTAGTATCCCAAAAGAAAGACAGCACTTGTTTATTTATATTTATATTTATATTTATTTATTTTTAATATTTTAAAAGATGCTTAGATTACATAAATGGTACACAAAAATTACAGGGATTCCCATGTTCCCCACCTCCCACACCTCCTACACCCTCCCACATAAACATCCTTCATTAGTGTGGTACATCACCTGCAATGGATATACACATCCTGGGGCTTTGCCACTAAGCATGGACCATAGTTCACATTGTAGACCACACTCTCTCCCACACAGTTCTGCATGTTATATGCTGATGCAAAATGGCCTATATCTGTCGTTTTGGCGGTTCGACAAGAAAGACCGAATATCCTAACAATAGTTCTGCCCATTCCTGTGCTGTTTCCTGTGACCAGGGCAATGGGGGGCCACGATTGGTCAGGCCAGGCCAAGAAGGAGGGGTATTGTGATTTCTGGCACCCCCACCCCCCAGCTGGAGCAGGGAAGGGTACTTTTCCAAAGAATGGGGACTCGTACCAAACAAATGTGGGAGAGAGGAAAGAATATGGGAAAACCAAAACAACAAACAAACAGACAAACCCCAAAGAGATTTCTACTATATTTAGCCAAACCTATTATTCAGCTATATCATGGTTTCTAGTGATGATAACAAGTTGTTCCAGTGCTGTTTACTATAGTTCCCCAAGTATTTTCTGGGAATTAAGAGAAATAACTAGTCATATGATTTAGAAAGAGGCTGATGAGAGTTATATTTCTGAGCACTTTTTTCAGGCTTGTCTCAGTGGTTGGGCCACCATTTATTGCCTTATTTGATAGACGTTGCAGTAATGAGTAATGAGTTTCTTTTCTGAGGCTTTTATTGATGAATGCCAAGTCTTTTATGCTTGGGGATCGTGGCTGAAAGTATCTTTAAGAATACGGGTTCTTCCTTATTTCAGAATCTTTACTAACTATTAAATTCATTTTCTTTTGGATAGAATATATCACTTAACCATAAAGTTTACCTTGTGGTCAGTTGTATGTGATTTGAATACATGGAATAAATTTAAATTTAATAAAGTCCTGCTTAATCTACTATGGTTCAAATAGCATTTGTGCCATTATGTGCTCAGAGTCCAGCAGCTGCATACAGTGGTTCAAATAATGCTACCCTTCAGTTAAGGTTTCTTGAAGGTTGATGTCCATCTCTCCGGATGGATGCACTTT